>RXPK01001166.1:0-115279 GCA_004143645.1 Protaetia brevitarsis
GTTGTAATCAACATAGACATTGTCAATAAATTAACACAATTCACATACGCTACCCTACATGTTAGGGAGAAGGAGGAAATAATGGACATCAAGTAACCTCTATGAAATCGAAATCGAACTGCACCTATAGTTCTAATTGTTGCGGTTTATAAATTCCTCAATAGTATAAAAACAATAGTCATAGATAAATAATTTTAACAGTTTTTTAAATGCATTTAGAGAAGCGGCTGATCTTATACCATCAGGTAGTGCATTAAAACAAGTTACACACCTATAGTATGGGCTACGTTCATATAGTGATGTTTTATGAGCTGGTACACTTAGTTGATTTCTTGAACGTGTTGTCATAAGATTATAAATATCTTTATTTTTAACAAATTGGCTTTCGTGACGTTTATAAAAGAGTAAAAGCTCATATAAGTACAGTGACCCCAGAGGCATGATTTTTAATTGTTTAAATAATGGTCGACATGATTCTCTCGTCGATGCTCCCATCATGCATCTTATTAGGCGCTTTTGATGGATAAGCAATCTGTTTGCCCAAGGCGCCGATCCCCAGAAAACAATTGCATATCGTAATCGCAATTCAGCATATGAAAAGTAAAACATGCGCAAGGCGCCCACACCGACTGCAGTCTTCAAGTTTCTGAGGCCATAGTACGCCGCACAAAGTTTTTTTTCTATTGTGTTACAATGCTCTTCAAATTTTAAACGACAGTCAATCTCCAATCCTAAAAACGACGCTGACCTGCTCTCAGCGATCGACCTGCCATCACATCGAACGTAAAGACTGCTAACAGCATCAACACCAGCGCGAAACTGTATTAATTTTGTTTTTCCAGAGTTTAGTAAAAGTCGGTTACCTTCACACCAGGAGCGCATATCTGAAATAGTTTTTGTCATACTGATAGCAACGACATCAGCGTTGGGATTAGCGATACAACAGCTGGTATCATCAGCATATTGACTAAAAGGACATGCAGGTAATGACAAACACAAGTCGTTTACATATATGACAAACAACGTAGGCCCTAAGATGGACCCTTGAGGCAGGTGATATCTATTGCAGGCGAAAGATATTGTTTACTAATCACATTCGCGCGACTGTGAATAGCAATGAAAGATTTTCGTTTTGTCAGGTACGACTTAAAGTAGCTCTGGGGGGTACCGCGTATTCCATATGCCCACAATTTACTTAAAAGGATATCGTAATTTAGTGTGTCAAATGCCTTTGACAAGTCAAAAAATACACCAAGAGTAGTGTCCCAGCGTCCAGGTGTTTGTAAATGTGAGCCATGACATTATGCATGGCGTCCAATGTAGATTTTCCCGATAAGAAATCAAACTGATGGTTAGAAATTATCTTCTTCTTTTCTAAATAACTAACTAGACGCGTATTTATAATTTTTTCAAAAGTTTTAGTAATTGCCGTTGGTATGGCGATGGGGTCTGTAAGTCTTAGTTTCAAATTTGTCACCCTTTTTATGAACGGGAATGACTTTACTAATTTTTAATTTATCAGGAAAAATACCTTTGCAGAATGATTTATTTATTAGAACAGCCAATGGTTCCGACAGGTACGACGCAACAAACTTCAAAATAAAACAAGGGCATTCATCAATTCCCGCGGAATTTTTCTCTGCCAGCTCCATATTAACGCGTTCAACTTCATACCTATCAGTTGGTTCGAGAAAAAAGCTATCATTAACGCAAGGTACATTGGGCGTGTCACTTATAGATATAATGTCACGATTAAAAAATTCTTCCGTAAATCTTTCACATATGGTTTGAGGATTATTTATGACATCTCCTGACGCACTACGTAGTGAGATAAATTCTATGCTAGATTTTAAGGGGTTGGTTATTTTATTAATAATGTGCCATGCTGTTTTACTTTTGTTTGTTGATTTTTCTAATCTATTTTCATAAAATTTTCTTTTGGTATTATTTACTAAAACTTTATATTTCTCCTCTTCAGTTGCATATGCACGTAATAAAATTGGATCTGAATTTTGTTTAGACAAATTATATAAATCTCGGAGTTGATCTGCTTTGCGGCCCAAGTCAGCAGTGTACCACTCCATCTTAGGCTTACAATCAACTCTAGACTTCATCAATGGAAACGACATATTAAAATAATACAAAAATGTTTTGTAAAACACGTCAAATGTGTCTTCGTCCGGCGTAGTCACATTCAACCAGCTCTCGCTGGCTATCAAAGACTGGAAGCGCATGATATTCTCATTAGTGAATTTACGTCTGTATTCAAATATAGGTTTATGTCTTTGCCGGCTACTAATCTCCAACAGTTGAAAACAGTGGTCAGACAAGATCGCTTCCTTCGAGAAACAAGTGTATGTGTGCGTAGTACTATCAGCAAAATATTATCAATTAAGGTTGAAGAAGTTGACGTTATTCTCGTGGGATTTGTAACGTATGGTACCAAGTTAAAACAATTAAAAACACTTTTGACACTTTTAGCTGAGCCAGTCTCATCCAAAAAATTTACATTGAAGTCACCGCAGACAATTACCGTATGTTCTAAAGTTGTGATTTCATCAAGTACCTCAAATAATTTGTTATTAAATGTAGACAGGTTACCAGTTGGCGACCTGTACAAACATACCACAACATATTTAATATCACCTAGGGTCACTGCCGCACAAGCATACTCAAAATGTTGTTCCTCTGATTCAACGGAACAATATAGAGCACCTGCAGATATATCATTACGTACAAAAATTGCAACACCCCCTCCCTTTAATTTATACACAATTATACGACAATAAAATATATCGATGAGTCAATACAGTGATCGCAATCACCGTTTATAATCACCGTTATTTATAAATCACAATCACGACTCACGGCGTGATTTAAGAATCAGTGTTTCGCTCATCACTAATGGCGACTATCGATACTTGTAACTACCGATAGTTGACTATCGATCGTTGGTCCGACTATCGATAGTTAAAGATATCGATAGTGTCCACCACTATCTAGAAACCGTCTGAAATCGGAGCAGATTTGGATATGGCTCGCCGCTTATCTGCATACATAAATACAAAGCGTATTCAAATCCTAGGAATCGTAACGTTCGTTCTGTACTTGAATATGTGTGTGTGTGTGTGTGTGTTTTGTGTGTACCTGTATTTATCGGTATTTTAACAGAAAATAACAGTTTTCTAATGATTAATCTGTGATTTGCAATGGTGGAGCCATGGCCCTGTGGCTCTTTAAGAGGAGCCGCCACTGATGTAGAATATGTTCAGATACTTGTACTTGTCTCTTGTATTGTTGTCAAACTACAGCTGTTGTAGTTTGACGGCAATTTTAATATGTTGTGTTGTGCATACTTGTTGTTTTTTTAAAAAAAAACTATAATCTATTACTCAATTAAAAATAATTTTAATTGTATAAAATTATTTGATAAGAAGGCGATGGAAAACTAATTCTAAAATAACTACTTATACCTTTGAAATAGACGGACGTACGTTCGAAATGTTAGGAAACAATGGAATTTTGAATTAAGAAGAATTAAACATATGGCTACTAAACTCTTTAAAGAATTGTATTTAAAAATATTTGTTACCATCTAAATTATTTAATGTTTTGATAATCTATAATAAACTAATAATTGAAAAGTACAAGCTTGCTCATATTGCTATTTTAATTGCAAATGTGCATTGGCAATATTATACGTATCTATATAGATTTGAGATAATAAAATTCCTTCGGCCGTATTCACAATTCAGCCAACAAAGAGCAAAATTCTCATTCCATTTCATCTCTTCCGCTTGTTAAAGAGGGGAACGCAAAAGCATAATCAAAGTGTGTGTGTACGTAGAGTCTTCTTAATTGGAAAACAAGATGTCACGATGACTAGAGTTTCCTTTCATTATAATCATTCCAAGATTAATTATTGAGTAGACGCTTCTCCTCCTTTTCTCTAGTATTTTACCTCTACTTATTATTTTCCTTGCCATTACACTTTGAACTTCTCAATTCTCAATTAAAAAAGTATGTAAATGCGAATGGTTGTTCATTTTGAAGCCAATCGTAACTACATTATTTGTATCTCAGCACGTGACTGAATGAACTTCGTTTATATATATTTATTAGGGAAGGTGGAAGATGAAAAATATACAAGGTCATTTAAATTATGTGAGCACCATTGCTATCTTTGTTATTATGAATCAGAAACAGTGGACTAGGTTTAGGTTTAGGGGCATGAGTCAATTAATTGCGCGTCCACCCTTTAAAATTATAAGCCTCGTAATGATCGACTAATAGTTTCTTGCAAGCTATTGAATTTTGATTACGAAATCGATATGAAATTCAGGTTGCAGTTTTCCATCGTTCAGGACAAGTTATTCAATACGCGTATCCATGCATTTGGGGTAGGTCTCAATGTTCCAGATGTGCAGTTTTTTAAGCTGTAGGTTTACTATGTACAGGTGGTACACCGAACTAGTTCATGGGACTTCTTTGAACTTCTAGTGGGAATATGATTTTGAATCTGTTCATTCAAAAAAAAGAAGTGAAGAAAATTACCCCAATAATGAGAGGTAGAAAAGGTGCCTCCCATTTTTAGAGTAATTTTCTCCACTCGTTTTAGTATATACAGGGTGGCGCATTAGTGTGTTGAAGCTCGCTATATCTAACAATATAAAAGGTCATCAAAAAAAATTATGAAGAAAATATATACGTATTCCTAAGCTTCATATTTTTAAATTAAGATCACATATACAGGGTATTTTATAACGTCACATCAAACCTAACTTATATTTTTTTAAATGGAATGCTGTACTTTTTTGCATTTTTAATCTCTACTTACTTTTGCGAGCCTCCTCATATAGGGTTTGACATTTCTATTCCGAGTGCTTAAAAAGTTATGACCATTTTTATGCCTAAATTGAGGTGTATCAAGAGGGTTAGTTCCGGCAAGAAGAACATTATACCACATATTTTGCGCCATTACTTGGTTTGGCTACCCCTTCCATTTTCGCTGGTTTGAGAATTTAACAAAAGAAATATTTCTTGTATACAAGTTAAGTCAAAACTCGGATCCTTAATTTTCTCATTAAACTTAAATGGAACAGCCTATATTTTTTATGATGTTTCAATAGATATTTATCGGCCCTTTCATTTTTGTTAACCATTCCCTTATATACCTAACTCTTTGGCTGTTGCTGTTTTAATTTAAAAACAAAAATTGGTTTTGTTTTTTGAAATTATATTAATTAACAAGTTACACGCTGTGCGTTATCGATAAAAGAAGTTTTTCTTATTCTTTTCATCATATCTTTGTCGTGTTGTTACCTAATTTTAAAATGTGAAGGTTAAAAATACCTATACCTTTTCTTAATATTTTTTTTGATAACTTTTATGTCATATTTATATTTCGAGCTTCCATACACTAATGCGACACCCTGTATATAATACGGAGCGTAGTAGGGTCTGTATTTCCAATTTCACCTCTTTTCTACAAATTCAATTTTGTTAAACAGCAGTCTTAGACATCATAATACGGCTTACCTTTAATTAACAATAACGTGATCCCTAAAAAGATGGTAAATAATTTCAATTATTCCGCAACCTTTCGTCATTTGCACTTGGTATGGAACCGAGATTCATTTTTAACCGCAATTGTCAATATTTTTAGACAGTAACATATTTTCTGTAAGTACTAAATAACCATCAATCTTTGCACACACAACCGTATATTTTATTATCAAAAGAAACCTCCTATTAATATAAAACGTGTCTAAATATTTACGATACACGATAGTAAATTGATATTGAAGTTAAGTAACCAAGTAATACTTCAATTACAAAAATAGATCATTTCGTCCGTTCTTGCTACTCCCAACAGGTTAGACAAACGCATTATTATATTTATTGAGGTAAATTTAACCTCCCTGTACTCGTTCCCTATATAATAAAATCCTGACGGACGCCCAAAATATATGCAAAATATCTTCTAACCTATATTATTATTACTTATTTAAACTATACATACCTTTAAAAGAACGCAGTTTTCGGTGTAAACCATTCCGAATTCATAGTAAGAAATACATTAGAACTTGTATAAATAGTGTGTTATATACGTTAGATAAAATCACACGCCGATATAATTATCCGTTATTTTACTTATATCGTACATATATAGGTCACATACATGATTTACTTTTTCAGTTATGTAGCACCTATATAATATACAATTTTGTTTCACCGGTATTATATTTTACCACATTACTTCCCAGAATTCAGTCAAAACCGTACTCGTAAATGAGAAAGCGTCAATAAAAGGTTATTGGAAGTAACAAAAATCTGTCATTTTCGGACTTTCTCTTGTATCTTGTACCTAAACTTATACATAATAAAAATCTAACTACCATCGTTTTCTTCAGAAATATATTTATTGAGAAGCCCCACGACTTCACATTGAATTAAATTTGGTCCTCTTCACAGGCGATATATATTCCATGTCTTCCGCTAGAGATGTCATGAATGCTATGTTTCCTTTCACCTTCTACATTTCTTTATCCTCAATAAGTTTTGAAAAAGCGGTGCATTGCTTTTGTTAAATTGTCTTGTAGTACTTTTTTATATAGTGTGTATGCTATGAAGGCTAGTACTTGATATTTCTAGCGTTCTTACTGGAGTTACAAACTTCCATCTCCTACCTCGTATTCTCCAATAATAGAATCAATCTCGTTTAAATCGTCAATTTGGTGTTCGTCATTATGTTCTGATAACTTATCTTGTGCTTTTGTCAGCGACCCTTTGTTAATTACAATCAACCTAGAACTTCATGAACTGCATTTACTCGGTATGAAAAACTCTAAATACTTACTTTCTTCTTCGTATATATGGCACTAATCATAGCTTGAAAAAGCGGAAAAGTGTTAGATTTGGTTATCACGCCGGAACCGGATGGTGGTTTTGTTAAAAATTCTGTGTGAGCCCTCACAAATCTATCTCTCAGCGTATCCGACCGCTTCTTCACTGTTTCAGCTGTAATCAAATGGAGCTTACACCAATTTTAGTATAAGTGATTACAGCCCCAAATCTATCTATACACAAATACATTATGTATGCATGATTGCTCATCATATTATCTGCTAGTGTAATTTACATATTTTATTCCTGAAGTTCTCCTTATTATATGAATCAGTATGGTGCTCCCCCAGGCAACCAAATTTACATTTCTCACAATTATTTTTAGTAACTTCAACGTTGAATCATGAAATTATCTAAAACTTTGTATAATATTAATAATTATTTTAATACTTTTATACTGAAGTTACTAAAAAGAAATCTGGGAAATTTAAATTCGGTTGCCTGGGCCACCAACATAATTAGCTTTTCATCAAACGTATCCTCTTCCATGATGCGCACTATAAATGGAAAACATTGTAAATTTTGTGTCAATTTACTATTTAATTTAATTTAAGAAGATGAAGATGCGTATTTTACCGACTTATTCTTCTATTTCTATCACAAGTAGAGGAATGGAAACGTTACAACGGTTATAGATATAGCACAAACAAATTTAAATACTTCGCAGGACACATGCGCACCCGCATACGGAAACGCCAAAGTTAAAACTTGACCAACTTTTACGTTTGCGTTTTCCCGTTGCCGTTTGCGACTTAGCGGTGGGCAATTCGAATCTTTTTAGTGATTCGAATCCTACTGACTCCTAAAATTAAAGATTCGTATAATATGATTCGTACCCAAAGACCGTAAAGGATTCGTACCAGCGCCGGACGATTCGAATCTTTTTAGTGATTCGAATCCTAATAACTCCTAAAATTAAAGATTGGTATAATACGATTCGTACCGAAATATTGTAAAGAATTCATATAGATTTTTGATTATTCATGACTCTTGTTACCTAAATTTCCGGCACCAAAAGTGACGGTCGAGTACCGTGAAAAATAAAACTCAAAATAAAAAGACAAAAGGTGATGCACTTCCGTTTTACAAACCTTCGAAGAAGTGGGTGGATAGTCGGCAATCATGCAGGGTGCCAGCCGGCTCGTCGGCGAGGGGTGGGTTGATATAAATACAAACCCAAGATGGAAAATAAATTTCGGCGCCACCTGCTTAGGAATTACTTACCCTGTCATGCCCCCTGATAAGCAGGAATTCAAGATTTTAAATAAAAGTCGAGGAGTAAAACGGTTTGCAAATAAACTCATACACAAAAAAAATAAAAGAATGAATTCACAGAAAAAACAGTTAAACTTTTATTAATAAAATTGTTAATAAAAAAATGTTGGTATTATTGACATAAAAACATTCAAATAATAAATGTGATACTCTCTATCAGTAAACGTTAGTAACGAGTATCAAAAAAAGAATAAAACATGACGTAAAATTCAAGAAAATAAATATGATTCTCTGTATCAGTAAACTTTAATAACGACAAAGAAAATAAGAATGAAATATTGACATAAAATTCAAGAAAATAACTATGAAACTCTGTATCAGTAAATGCTAATAAAGACAATAAAAATAAGAACGAAATATTGTAAAACTATAACAGAAAATCCTGCGGTAGGATTCGAACGCCAACGCAATCAGTTTACACACGTTGTACACAGAAAATTCTTAGGCTAAAAGTTAATTTTAAATTTAAGAAAAGTTTTATAGTAAAAAAAAACTATTAAAAGAAAACAAAATATTTGTCTTGATTATACTAGTGGTGAATGAACCACACTATATACTACAGCCCGATATTTAATCGCTTGATGTTTTAAATATATTTAGAAGTCGTTAAAAAAATGAAAAGCTATCTGAATATTAAAGTTAACTATTTTTCTGAACTAAATGATACCCTCCGATCCTTGGTATAACATAAAAAATTACAGTACCGTTGAATAAAAAAAATTAAAAAGTGATCGGAGTTGGTTATTTACTAAAAACAATTTTTAAACGCAGACAAAATTTACAAATAAAAAAAAGAAAACGTGCAAACTTAGCTCTTTGTTCTCAAACAGCTAGTACGGCCTTGGAAATCCTCTCCGATTCGAACAGATCGTAGCCTCTGGGCTGACTTTGGTAATGCCCGTAGCAGATGGTCCGCTGACTTTCTACAGGAGGTAGATAGGATTCTCCGAAGGGACTTAAAAAGGTCGCAGAAGTTCTCAGCCGCACGGGGTGTTCCAAATCTCACACAAAACGAAGATACCAAAATTCAAAGAAATAAGGGGTATTGAAAAAAACCTCTAAAAACACAGAAACCTCAAAATTAGTGATTTAAAAGAAATTACAAGAGTTGCTTACCGTTAAAATAACGAGGTTTTACAACGAAGAGAAGAAAGAAACAGAATGGCGTTGAAGAAGCGTGGTTCTCAAATTATATCCCGAATTATCGAGCCCATCAGTTGTGATATTCGCAAAAATTCCACACCAAACACAAGCGAAGACACGGCCAATGATTATTTCAAGCAATCTTCCAATAAAAATCCACAGATGTGTGAAAATATCCAAGTTTCCAAAAATAGGAAGTAATACTCGTGAGAACGCCTCTAAACAACAACCTAGAATGGCCAGCAAGCCGGAAGGAAGCGGAAGCAAGAATACGTCATGCAACCAATCAGAAAACAGATGGATAAAATAAAAATACGGACATCGAGCTGTCCTCTGACGTCGAAAAGATGTAAACACAAAATCAAATGATCTGAATAGACGATCGATCGGCAAGTCGAATCGAAGCATAGAATCGATAATGCCGGGATGTGTAAATCAGACAGACCTTAACCTTCCTAGAAGTGAACGTCAAAACATGAATTGAAGGAAGTTACTAAAATTGAAAGAAATTAGAAATTAGAAAAATCTAAGACCGTATTAAGTATAATGAAATTAACTGTAAGTAAATGAGACTAAAAGATCTAAATTCTAGCTAGACCGCACTAACATGGGAAAGAAAACACAATTTGAAAGCCAAAAATTAAACGATAAAGTTTATGTTGAGGAATTACAAGACGTAGGAGTATCTCTGAAAGTAAAATAAGGTAGAGTACGGAAATAGGGGAAAATAGGATTACAAAAGCTTGTCGAAAAGGCTAGCGGAGAACTAATTCGAGGTAGGCGAAGCAAAAAAACCGTAACACTCTTATACTAATAACGGATGATTAGAATCCATTAAGCATTTGTATTAATTTTCGAAATTGTAGATTTTCTATCATACTGAAGGGTTGAAACTCGGCTGCCATCATTTTCACCACTTACATATCTATTTTAGCTTTTGTTTATGACGACAATGATCTATTGATATGTTCGCTGATGCTCTGCTGTTTATAGTGATGTTTGGCAAATTATACGGATCCGTATAAATACTAATGATTCCTACATCCGTGAGAATCGTATACATTGTACGAATCATATGAGTACGACCGATGGCTAACCCAAGTATAGATACTGCTGTGTTTCATAAGAGGGAAACCACCAACCATATTGAAATGCAGTTACTATTTTATGTACACACCTGTTTGTAAGTCCAGTATAATTTGGATTAATTCACACTAGTAGTCATGGAAGTTGAATATAATTTATCGTCTGACAACTGTACGATAGTCAGGTATCCGTGGTATCTATTTTGATTGAATGGGGAGTGACCTAATGTAATTCGTTGGGAGAAAGGGATGAAAATCCTTGGTGACGAGGTTGTTGATAAAAAAGCTGCTGGAGAGATATTTTTATTTTTTATCAAGTGTAATGAGTTAAGTGGTTATTACTCTATTCTGGAAATATACAGAAGAAACGTGAGGATTGTTCGACATTATAAGAAATTTTGCTGTATCTACTACACCTGGGTGTTTGTTCTCCATGGGAGTGTGCATGTGTTGGCTGTTCCGGGTCTAATCATACATCCTGAATGTAACGAAGGAGGTCTGTTTCCCGAATTTTCCTGCTACCGATGTTATTCCTCCTGGTCTGGCCCTTTTAGCTGTATATACGAGCGAATCTGGATTGTCACTACAAGGAAATCACATTTGGAGGTATTCTGATGTCCGTGTAAATCGGTAAACGAGGTATTTGGTCAAAACATTGTTTAAATTTTTGTATAAATGAAATTATAACGTCTATAGTGTTTTGAGGTTATTATTACTTCGTATGTGATTTAGAATGTAAAACTTCATAAGTTGGCAAACGTGGTTGGTGGTATTCAATTCTCTTATGATAGCGCGGGAGATTTTAAAAGTTCATATTTGAATAAAAGAGTCTTAATTATACTGGATAATTGATAATACTTGTTTGAATATTTTCAATAACTGTACCTACTCACCTTGAGAGTAAGAGTTCTCATGCTATTTATATGTCTTTGATATAAACTTAACAATAAATTATATAACTTATTAATGATTACACTGTTTTATTAACGGAAGTTCATTTGATACATTGAATTATTAAGAGTTAAATTATAAATTCAGTATTTAACAAAGTAAGGGCATAATAATAAACAAGTTGGTGATTTAGGAGAACCGAGGCGTACAGCCGTCAGCGCAGCGGGTTCCTAACTGTAAAGAATAATAAAGGTCTAGTCATTGGTTAGTAAGAGGGGGGATCATTAGTGCGCATGATCTGGAGTGGTAAATTTTAGATATCTTGGACGTGTACGGGATTACATAGCCATCTAGTGGATTGAGTTTGCATTGTGTTTATCATTGTAGGAAGGTATCTGCAAAGAAAAGGCAAATCTAATATAAAAGTTATTTATTTATTTTCCTTTTGCTTGTTAAAGCATATAGCCGGGAAATCACAATAATACATCAGTATTATATTAAAATGTACTAGTATATACTATCGATTCCGATACGATTTCATATCAAGTGACTTCCTGCGGTACAACTCTAGTGTACTAGTATAGCGGCACGACTCTAGTATAGTCAAGGAGCCGGAGTCACAGGCGGACTCAATAATATACTAGTATACTATTGACTCCGATACGGATTCGTATAAACCGAAATGATTCCTATCGGCTGATACGAATCCGTATAAATAGCAAAGATTCGTACCGTACGAATCATGTATGGGAATCGAATATACTGATGAATCATATGAATCCGACCCACCTCTAGTTTGCGTCATTGTAAATGAAAACACTAACTAAAAGTTGTTCATTTTTTTTAAGGTTCTCGTTTGCGAACACGTACACGTATGCGCTCGCGTTCTCGTTAATTGTGCATCTGCCTTAACTCGTAAGTGGGAAAACGTCAGCAATCCCTATGCCTCCAACAATGCGCCATGCGTATGAGTTAATGCAATTTATTATAATTAAATATTAATTGTATAATATGGTTCGCTTAATATTAATTATACACCAACAAAACAGATTTTTAAGTTTTTAATCTATACATCAAATAGGTAATGAGTGTTTGCAAAATGTATTTATTATGTTGTATATTAAGTTTAGTGATGGGCAGAATCGAGATATTCATTCGGATATTTGAGTACTCGAATGCCGACGGCAAACTTTGCGATTCTACATTGTTCTCGAAAACTTTTCGAGAAGTTTTCGAATATTTGTTTTCAGATGGCTGGTCTCGAATCGTGTTCGGCTACACATATAGTTCTGTCGACAAATCCGGCGATGTATTCTCAAGAACATATTTCGAAATCGTGCTTCTAAGTTCTAATAGATGTATTATTTATTATTTTCATTACACTGGGACACTATTAGCTTCTTTTTTATCAGATTATTTTTTTTTTCTTTTTTAACTCATTAAATAAATTAGATAGGTATACTTTTTGTAATGTTTAAACACTATCTTCTGTCTTGACTTTTTTAATTCAATCTATAATTCTGAACTAGTTTTATATTTTTTCATAATAAATTTTAAATTTTCCTTATAACAATAAAATTTTAGAATGAACCACTTTATTTCTTATGTTTTATGAATGTGTATTAGCGCATTCGCAGCATTATAGGAACCATGTTGTAAAATTTTACGACCTATGCAAAATCTATTGAAGTACTTAAACTAAAAGTGTTTCTCTAAAATATCAAACTGCGAAAATATTAAATTAAAAATTATGTTTGTTTAAACGATGTTGTTTTCATGAATGCATAGCTGGCATTACGAATATCTACAAGTAACGATGAGTCATTCGAATACGTGTCCTACCCCAAGAATAGTACCTATTCTTTAACAGTTTAGATTTAGCTCTGTGTCAGGAAAGTTGTGTATGCTTTATGTTCTGATTTTAATATAAAATGAAACCAGGCTCAAAAAATCGAAAGTGGGAAACTTTTTTAAAAAGTCCGGCGATAATAAATTTGCAGCATGAATTTTATGCAAAAAGGACTTTTCGGGAATATTACAAAAAAGAACACCTAGACAGACTCCATCCGACACAGGGACATCTGGACGAAATAATTTTTCTAAATAGTTACTCACGATGTTCCTTTTTATGTTATTTTAGAAATGTTTCAACAACTTATTATACGTATAGTAACTTGTTTATAATAATAATAATAATAATAATAATAATAATAAAATATTCATCTTTGGACATAAGTACAAAGATAATGTCATACATAAAATTAAAGAAGTTACACGCTACATTTTAAAATCATCCACATGATAGTAGCACTCTCCTAGCAAATGGTCCCTCAAAAGAGATTTAAACCCTAACAGTGAAAGCTCACGTACCGAGGATGGTAATCTATTGTACAGTTTATAACTGACATGCATCTTGCTCGAGAGCGCAAGCCGATGTATAGGTATCACCAGATTCTGTGCCTTTCTTGTATTGTAGTTATGAAAGTTGTAATTATGACTGAAGTTTTCGTAATTGACATGAACGTGGACTAAATTATGATCACCAAGGACGGCAAGGTTAAAATTTTGAAACGATGAAAGTAGGGCTTGCAAGATTCTGTATTATTAATTTTGGCAATCACACGTATCGCCCGCTTCTGCTGCACAAACAATTTGTCGATGTTCGCCACTGTACCCCACATCCGTATTCCGTAAGTAATAGTGCTTTGAAACATGGCGTAATACGTGGTAATTGCTGCTTCCAGACCAACTGTGTTTCTTACCCTTCGTATGGCGTAAATGATCGAGGACAATCTGAGAAATAAATCCTCGACGTGTGGTTTAAAATTTAGCCGAGAATCAACCATGACACCCAGAAATTTTGTTTGTTCTAATTCAACTTTCTATCCATGGAAAATTTTACGGCGCTAGTTTTATCGGTGTTCAAGCGTAATCTGTTTGCAGCGAACCACCGATCAGCGACGGCGACCACAGTGCCCGCGACGTCAGTGGCACATTCGTTTTTCCCGATATTTAGCAGGAAAGTGGTATCGTCTGCAAATAGCAGTGTGTGATAAGGCATTGATGCGGGTAGGTCATTTATATATAATAAAAAAAGAACAGGGCCCAATATGCTGCCTTGTGGTACCCCGCACTCCATAGTCAGCGGGCGACTGTAGCCACCGTCGCAACAGACTCGCTGACATCTGCCCGAGAGGTATGATTCGAAAAGCTTATTTTTTTTGCATGCACTTTTCTATATTTAATAATCAATATTTTTTAAACAAATATCTTTTCTGTTATTATATTCTGAGGAACATTTCAAGTAATACATATATTATATGGGTACAACAAATTGCTGTAAATTTTAAAATTTACGACCTTTAAAGTATAATAGTGTTTTAGTAGTGACAATCTGACAATACAAATTTGTAAAAAATAATAAGAAATAAAACAATTCACTCTATTTATTCAACTAGATGACGCATTCAAATAAAATTAATACACCTATTGGGTCTCAAGCACCCAGAATTAACACACGAGAACAAATATTCGTATACTTTCTTTCGAATTAAAAGATCGGTGCATATGAATAAGAAAACCGAAAACTGATATTCGAGAACATGTATCCGGATATTTTCATTCGAATTCAAAACTCGGCGTATCTGAGTATGCGAACCGAGAACATGTATTCGAATACTTTCATGAGTTCTCGAGTGGTCTCGAGAACAGTCCGGGATCGAGAAGTTTGCCGTTTTGCATTAGAATACTCTCATCACTATTTAAGTTATTCAATTCACTTTTATCATTTTCTACATTATATACCTCCTGACTAATGTTTAAAGCAAACGCAATTTTTCTGGTGCTTGTAGTAGGATGTTCCTCAATTTCATTTAGTACCATTTCTTCAACTTCTGGAGTTCTCACTGTAGATGGGTGTCCTTTGTTAGTCGTCCGTTTTTTTAAAATTTCCGGCGTTGGTGAGACGGGCAATATTGAATGCATGCGGGCATGCATACTGCGTTCGGGGATCGTCTAGCAAACCACGCGAATTTCTATTGCAAGAACCCCGTTAACGAAATGCATATCACACATCTCAGCATTCGTGTAATTCATTTTAGAAACACAGAAACTGGCAATAAACTGAATGAATACTCTGACAACTATTAACAAATATTGAAATGACAAATAAACAATTCCCTCTCAAGACAATAGTTTTTGAAAAACCAACTGTGATACTATATCGTGTTAGTCATAGTTCATAATTTATTATTAAACATTCAATAACTTTACATATGAACTTTTATGATCAAAATAACCTCAGGAGTCAGCTCTTAAAGTTTGTCGCATATATTGAGAATCACCCTGTATAGAGTGTTGATAAAAACTTTCTTATTTTAACTGGAGTGGTGCAATTTTTATCGGTTAAGGGAATTTACCGAATTATCTACGTCTGCAGATATGCACGAACCTTAAGAAGTAAAGTAGAGCTGAAGTTCCCCTGTCAATGCAATGTTTAGCACTTTAAAAATTCCTACCCCGCAAAGTTCAAAAAAGTTTCTGTGTAATGTAGAGTGGTGAACTTTCGTCTGCGCGCCAAGTCAGTACTAAGTTTCATACATGTAACATTAACGTTTTACACAAGTATACAATACAGTATCGGGAAAGAGCAACATTATTTAATTATTTAACTATAAAGCTTATACACAGTAAGAAATTTGTAACACTAGAACTACACTACGCCGAGTTCATGGAGCGTCCCTCTAAATAATGTAATTTTTTTAACACTAAGAGTAGTGTTAGTAGTTAGAGGATATTTAATATGCCTTAGTGTAAATATAGTGTATCACTACTAGTGCGAATGTTACTGCTTCTTAGTGTTTATATAATTTTTTAGTGTAGATCGTAAGGCCACTACTAGTGTGCATTAATCAACATCAATAGTGATTATTAACTCTAGAAAGAGGTAATTTTCTCTATTAAATGTTTTATCAATACTACTGTAACGGAA
Source organism: Protaetia brevitarsis (assembly GCA_004143645.1). NCBI lineage: Eukaryota > Metazoa > Arthropoda > Insecta > Coleoptera > Scarabaeidae > Protaetia > Protaetia brevitarsis. Next base: position 16,291 of record RXPK01001166.1, read on the forward strand.
GGAAGTAAATTAAGTTTCTTATTCACTAATAAATTAAGCAACGACCGTGTTCTCTGAGATAAAACGTAATTACTCCGACATAAAATAATTCTATACATATACAGTACTTTTATATAGTATAAAAATAAACTCAAATATTGAAATTAAACGAATCGACAAAACACGAAAGTAGTTTTTTGAACATGTTGAACATCTTATTATCCTTGCTATCAGGTGTTCTTCTACTGACGATGCAGTAACTCAACACTGCGGCACTTTATTAATCAGAAAATTGATAAGAATCTCGACCTATTTACTTTCTCCCTTTCTGATGGTATCCTCCTATAATACAATTCTAAATAAATGTTTTGTTTATAATATATAGACAATCACTTACCTTTTATTTTACTGCAGCACGTATGTAATATATAACCTAACTAGAATAGCGTATTGGCGGCTGATGTATGTACCTACATATGTACGTCTTGTCCACTGAAGCATTGAACACTAAACCGTTACAACTATTCTGGCCAATCAGAACGCATATCGTAACTGACCATGTGTTATTACAGGGCGCGAAATACAATATGCACTCCAAAGAATTGACTATTGTTACACTGATAGAGTATATACTTTACTCTGCCAGTGTTGAATTGCACTAAGCAGCCTGTTAGTGTAATTATTTCACACTAAATTTTTTTTAGTGTAATTATGTACACTACTTTTTTTAGTGTTAAATCAAAGTGTACAAATACACTACAATTTTAACTCTATTTGATCGACCCTAACACTAAGAACATTAACACTGGCGCTATTTCTTACTGTGTATACATAAACCCCTTACCTTATTTAAATAGCAGAAATGGTATAGGATTGCTGAAAAGTTTATAGCATTAAGTGTTTCAAGATTTTTCTCACTAAACTGCTTTCGTCGCGATGATAAAACATGCTTATATTTTGAAAAAGACAGTCAAGTATCTACGGATGTAACACAGGCATAATTAAAGTAATCTTTATAGGTAGAAAACGAATCAAATGCCCCACCACCAATGTGTAGTCCGATTTGTGCCAGCACAATAACTGTTTATCATTGTACTATTTTGGCACCATTGTAATGTAAATCCTAGAATTCACCGATATACTTTTCTGCATTAGTGGTCGTTTTCTGTGATCTTCTACGCCCGACATTGTATTACATTTACAATGCGTAAAACGTTAACGGAGAATTGTACTATCTCGCAACAAGATTCGGCTAACACTGATACTAGACGCGAGTGCAACCCGTATAAGCAGACACGTCTGACCACTCTAGTGATATGTCAATGAATGAATAGGAACGTCAACCTGTATTCCATAAATCGAAGTTTCGCTCAGCAACAAACAACAATAACATGAAAAAGATTTGCTGCAAATGTAATTTCAAAAGAAATGCTCCCAAAAATTATTAAAAAGGTTTCGACTACCACACGTTCTACATTTTTTTTTTGCTCCCTATGATAGCGAAGTCAGCGTACAGGCTCTTAAGTAAGATGACCTAGGAATAAGACATCGAATAGTCCTGCGGTTGAAACTGAAAGGAAATCTAACAAATACTTTGGATTTAACACATTGATACAGTCTTCTAAACCTTCCTGCACAAATAATCAGCTTTTAAAATGTGCAGCTAGTTTACTTGCAAAATTAACGAGCAAAAGTAACATTTTCTGCTTTTATAAAACATCGATTTTTCATTGCTTCATCTGAATATAGAAATATACATCCCTCCTACTTACTTTTTATTGCTATTGAAAACTTGTGAATAATGGATATATAAGAACACAAGGTATTTGTGAATATATGAATAGAACCCAAAAAAAATTAATTTCGTTTGCCTAACTGACAAATAAATTTCAAACAACTTTTAAAATGTATAAGAATATTCTTGAAACGTACGAAAAAAAAATGGGTGAAAATGCTACAATAGGGTTAATAAAAACGATATCGAATCGGTTGCATTCCAGGAAAAAGGACTGCCATTTATTTTCTATCTCTCTTTTAGAGTATCTTTTACCCCAAATTCCACACCTCGTAAATACGAGGAGTAAAAGCGATTTTTCTTCATTAAGTGTAAAAGTTACGAATTTGATCACGCCGCTTACAAGAAATAAGGATTTCCAGTTCGAGAAAAAAAACATTTTAATGAAACTTTTCACATTTGTTTGGCATCACAATGTTATGCAAAGGAATGTCGATTAACGCCCGATTTTAGGCCAAATTAATTTTGCATTATTATACTTCAGCTTTTGTAGTAATGTCGATGGTACTTATTTCTATACCTTTCCTAGACTTTCACTTTTGTTTATATAAACTTTGATTAGTTATTCATTGGATGGATAGTGATACCAAATATTTTTATTTGATGTCATGTACATAGGGAAGAGGCTCATTACATAGAATATAACAAATTACTTGTTTGAAATGTTTTAGTTAGCCAATTATATTCTAATTTTATTACAAAATGTTTGTGTGCATTTTACGGCTTTAAATGAAAAAAAAAAATTAATTCATAAAGAACGTTTCAACAATTTAATGTCTATTTCAAGTTTCGAGAATTGATGAAAGCAATTACCATAATGTGGATTACTTCCATTGCCGGTTAATACATATAACACGTTAAAAGGTTGTAAGAAACGTTATCACATTTAATATTACAAATAAACATTTATAAAACAGAGACTGCAAAGATTGAATCTTTGTTTGAATTGTTTTCATCAATTCTCGAAATTTAAATTGTTGAAACGTTGTTTTTGTATTAAAAATTGTCAATTCATTTAAAGCCATAAAATTCCACAAACATTTTATCATAAAATAACAAATTACTAGCCTTGTCGAAAGAAAATCCTTGAAATGCAACTAGTTATTAAAATATGCCTGTTTTCAGAATATTAATAATCCAAAATTCTAGATAAACATTGCTTAATATTGTTTATTACATAGTGGTTCCCCGAAACGTCAAACAAATGTGACTTCTTATTAATAAAGATATACTAAAGAATGTCTTTCTTGGAAGAACTGCTTAAACTCAAAACCTTATTAAACTTCTTGAAGGTGGGGGAGGCAGAGGAGGTTAATTAGTTCGTCTTCAGATAGCTGTGGTATCAAAATCTTGACAGAAATGCCAATTCTGTTTAAAAGTAGTGCCGAAAGTGAATGGCCAATATTATTTAGAAGCAAATTTCTATACCGCAATGTTACCGTTGACTCTAAATCGGTGGAATTTAACAGGGATTTCTCCAACAAGGTTTTTGCTAGACTTACTGTTATTTCAACAAGATCATTCGAACGAAGATAATAGGCTAAGCGTTATAATGTCAAAATCTCATTCTTCAGCAATTTTTTGGCAACTATAACATTTAAATGGTATGTTGTCGTACTGTATAATCTCCGGATTACCGAACATGGAAAACACTAGTTTTATATCCCCAGTTACATTATCAGTAGATTTATCTTCTATTAATAAAATTTCTATCCAATTAGAATACGCATCCATAATGCCTAAATAAGATTTGCCTGCAACTAAAAAATTACGGTTACAAATACATTATAACAAAGAGTGCACATTTTTTCGTGTCATATGAATTGTTTATTGTTAAATAGTGTAAAATAACGCAATACTGCAGGATATAAAGATACTTTTCAAATTTTACTTTGTGTTAATCAGAATTAATTGCTTGATCCTTATTAATTGTTAAGTACTGCATATTAAAACAATTTATAGAAAAATTATAAATGAGAAATGCATTTTAATATTATTACCAAAATCTTTTTATAACAAGTATCCTATTTTAATAATCCCACGATTGGTAGAAAATCAGTTACTTCTTCGCTCCAAATAGTGCAAAGCTTTTCTTTGCACCCAACAGAACCATTATCTTTTTGGTGTGTAAGTTTTATTTTCCATTTTAGTTACCTTTCTAGCAGAGTATAAACACTAAGCACAATGGCTAATGCTATTGTGCCATTCGCTCTTGCAAGATAAATTCGGATGCTCACGCAACGATGGTCGCAGTTTCTTTGGATTTCCGAATAAATCTATTATGTACAACAGGACAAGAATTAAGAAAGTGCATGGATAAGAAGAACTATTGTCGTTAATGCAAGAGTTTCCAAGGTCAATTAATCAATTTTATTGTTAGATACTCATTTAAATCTTATCGCTATTTATCACAATAACTAACTTAATACATTCCATTTTATGTTCACTTTTTAAAACAATGTGATTTTGGTCTGAACTGGATTATACTAGTATAAATTTTAATCCTCACATTTCACATTTATTCACATCATAGACAACTCGATATTATTTAGTCTGCGTCTGAAATTCTATCCACTTCTGCACCCCTGGACATTATTGTTGACAAACCACTGCAGGATCGGATGTTAGAAATGAATTAATCAAACAAAAAGGAACAGTCTTTATATTACACAGAACGAATATAGTCATAACTCTTCAACCCTAATTATGAGTCGATGTGTGTTCGTGTCAGGAATTTGAAAGTCTGCAATAAAACCTTTCCACCGAAGTCGTTGTATTTTTATTAATTTAATTGAGAACGAACCAAGACATATTTATTCCTGAAAGAATATTTTACACTACAAATTATATAAATAAAGATTAGGTTCCCAAAAAGGAGAGAATGTGAATTATTGTAAAACACTTGCAAATATATGTATCACTTAATCAAAAATGATTTTACTGGAAACGTGCTTTTTTAATACTATAAGCTGTTCAGAAATATTTGAAATCATATTAGAATAAAGAACGCATAAATTTGTGGATTTTTATAAATAGCCTAACATATAATTTCGTCTAGATCTGAAACGATATACATTCAAAAATCCATTTAATAGTTTATATACATAATATATATTTATAAACCCTTTCTTTTATCTGCACTGCGTCTGCGATAATTTAGATTTTTGTTTGAATTTAACGGTCAACTTGGGAAGAGAAAACAGATAGAGCAGACACTACCGAACGTTTGCTATCACAGAAGCACGCATGCGACCTGTCACATAAAACATTCAACCCTTCCATCGGAGACAGTCATTCTAGCCCCATATCACCCATTTCTCTTAGAGAACGTTCTCGTGCCATCAAGGACGTACGAAGAGTAGATACAGGTATATATGCAGGTAAGATTGGCAATAAGTGAATCAAGTCCCGAATACCTTGATGGCCAATATATTTTGGCGTGTCTTGCACACAGTGATTTCCCAGTGGTACATTCTTGTGCGACGATGAAGAGAAACAGGTCTAACAAGGACCAATTAATAAGATTCCTGTTGGGGGTAAAATGAGAGATAAACTAACGCCCAGAGCTTAAGAGCACTAAGGAAAGTAATGTTAATGTTTTATAAAGAGTGAGTTTGTGTACACTCGCACCCTTGGCAAGTTAATTGCCAAGTTTATGCGTATGCTACTGTCCCAAAATTTAGGATATGAATTGTAAGCCGGAATATACCAAAATGAATGTAACAACCTGAAGTTGTTGCTGATTATTTAGAAAAGATTAGCAATGGTAAAATATTTTACATAAAAATTTACATTTTTCGATATACCAAATATCGTCATCCACAGCGCAATGACTTCCCAATCTATTTACTACTTGTGACTTGGACAGAGGTTATCGGCCGAAAATCCTATGTCGAGAAAAAACTCAATAGCTGTAACAGCTAGTTTACTCTTGAACGCACATGTCGGCCAACCAAATTGTGGTTTTCTTAATTGTCGTAGAAACTTGGCAATCCGCTCATTAGAAAGCGTGTACTTTGTCTATTAAAATTAATCCAAACCAGAAAATTGATAACTTCGATCGATAACTCTCTTTCGTCTGTCTAATTGTAAGTTATTGGACATGTTCGGCTATAGTATAGGCTTCTGCAGGTAGCTGTTTATTACCTGCAAAGCACTGCACAATTCTGTGAATCAGGTAAAATTTGACATTATTTAATACGAATAAGGATCGTTATGCTGCGGTTTCAGTGTGCTTTAAACTGAAATATCTATTTTATAGCTTAGTGACTCTCAATATGTACGTTTAGCATTGAGAAATAATAAGAAATTGAAAAATGTTGATCGATTCAAAAGTACTTATCTGTGGAAAGATAATGAGACACAGTTTCGGTTTAATCTATGTCGTTTCATACAACCTAATTTAAATAATCGCAAACTATTAGGCAAATCGACATTTACATTAAGCTTAATGTGGAAAACTAAAAAGTCCAACGTGTCCAGAACATCAGAATGATGTTCTTTTTAGTATAAAAATGTACGTAGAGTTCACAAAGCGAAATCCATGTAGTAAATACTTATACAAGTACGAATACTCGCAAAAGAGTTTCTGGCCGTGTGATACACATTGTTTTTTGAGTAGACAAATCTTAGTTTTGAATTGAAAATAGAAATGAAATTTTGACACAAGAGAGTTGACAGTACAAGTTGGAACACATGTTACATACCTAAGTATTTTGACATTACCGAGAATAAATCTTTTTCTGTAATTTTCTTCTATTTAATATCAATTTATCAATAATAAGTGCAATGAAGACAACAGTTCATCTTAGCAAGGTTGATATTAGATTATGACAATTTAGTACACATCTGTCATGTGGATCTAGTGTGGTCAACCTTTACAGACATTTTTGCCTGCATACTTTGAAGTACTGCAAAATGAGTGTTTCTAGACGGAGGCGCATCTTTTTGCTAATGTAGTATAATCCTAGAAGTCTGAACCGTAGTTAGGGTTGTTGATATGGATACATGGTTACGACAACGTTTAGCAGCAGCAGCAGCAATTACTCTTCCACGTCAACGTCATCAGAAGACGAGAAAGTTTTTAAAACGAGAAGTTAAAAAAGGCTCAGGAAATGAATTTCTGATGCCGATATTTGACTCATCAAAGGACGATATTACGGTTGAAAAGTGGGTTCAGCGAGTTTATAATTAGGTGGTACGCTACCAATGGAACGATGATACGACAATGCGCCTTATCGCGAGAAGACTTGAAGGGAATGCTCGTCAGTGGTATGATAAAGAAGTAAAATATGAAGCTAAATGGAAACAATTAAAGGTTACAATGACACTTTATTGATGAAAACTAAATTATTACAAATCATCCAAACCCCGTGCTCCACCTAAAAAAGGTACTACACGAGGCTACCTATTCTAAGTACTATATGGGTTCCATAACAATTGAAATGTTCCTACTCTAACTAGATAATTTCGAACGACTTTCGCTATCTCCCAGCATTCGCCAAGGACTCTGATTATATATACCTAATATACTTATATAAAATCAATGGTCACGGAGTAAGGGAAAACCATGGCAAAAACCGTACTCTGGAAGGATCTGAGAAGAAGTCCCAGACCTTATTACTGATAGCAACAAATTATTATTATCCTTCTGAGTGCTGAAGAAGCAGCCTCCGCGTCTCCTTAAATTCCGACAGCCTTGCCGTCCTCGCGTATCTGCTCCCTTTTTCACACATTGGAAGTTGAAGCAGGAAAGATGACCTAAAAAAAAACAAACAAAACAACAGCAGTACCTATTCTAATACTTAATAATAACTTAATCCTAATTATTCTAACCAACAATAATTAAATAAAGATTTATACTTTAAATATTTTTAGTTTAACACTAATTCCCACCACTAAAGAGCATAAAATATTCATTCATAAACATGCTACCCTACTAACTATCTAAGTATCATGCCGTAACCTATCTAGTTCTTTAGCAACATTACTAAAAAAATGCCCACCATTCGATCGACTCATTATCTCTAACATCTGTTCGCGTCGCGACCAATTTAACCCCTAGGTAATGCCCTAACCTCCATACGCGACTCCACTCATCAGTGAGTGGACATTCAAATAAGACATGCCCGCTGTATCTACCCACCATACTCACAAAGTGAATCATTAACCCTCCCAATTCGACATAAACATGATTTAAAATTACCGTGACCTGTTATTAATTCTACCGCCTGATACGATAAATTAACCCTCATTTCCCTAAAACGTGTAACAGTACCGATAAATTTCCTAGTCCACCTACCACTTAAGGTATTACCCCACGTACTCTGCCAATTATTATCAAGGTTATCCCTAAACGCTTTTTTAACTACACTAGCCGAAATCAGCCCAAATCTAATAATCAAGCTATCTCCCCTAGATAGTCACAATGACCGCAAAATTTCAAACTTTCAAAATTGCGTGCTTTAAATTTAATTCAAAATACCTGATGAATATTTGGTTGATGCAGTAATTGGTGACATCACGGACGAAAATATTGCACGTACAGTGCGGTCAGCGCATTATGTCGACTCTAATGCCCTGTATGCTTATATCAATACATTGGGGACTACGCCAACAACGAACGATAGAAATTTAGCAAATAGTCCTCTTCCAGGGTCAGGTGATTAAAAACGCGCAGTATATAATATGAACGATTATAAAGCAACTAAAGTAAAGAACAAAGTTTTACGGCCAGTATATTATAATTGGAAAGAATTGGGTCACTTTACGAGAGAATGTGACAAACCGCGTATAGAATGTTATAATTATAAAAAGCTTGATCATAAAAACGCAAATTGGCCTTTAGAATTCTGGGATACATAAAGAAAATCTTCTACAAATGTTGTTAGCGCAAATGCTGGAAAAGTAAACATGTATGAACACTTCGTACGTAAACGGCTAAAAGTGTGCATGTCTCATTGATACGGGCAGTTCAAATGCTCTTATAAAGATGTCTGATAGAAAATCTAGTAATTTACTTTTACGAAGTTTTTTCCGGGTCTAGTATTTTATGCTATCAAATTGCAGAAGTAACTCTTAAAGTAATGCAAATAATAATGGATGTTAATGTGATAGTAGTTAACAATGATAAACTTTGCATCATTCAATAGTAGGTAGAGATGTATTAGATCAGGAAACATATAACGTTGTTGAAACAACAAAACAATGTTTATCTTCAAACATTACCAGTTTTGAAAAGTTTCTCTATAAATGTTGTTGATAATAACCTACAAAAAAACTCTTTGTATTAGCCGTAGCGATATCGTGAGATTGTATTATCTTTTTCAATGGTAACTCTTGGAAAACGAATGTTGTTAAGATGGAAATTAAGACCATTACAGATACGCTTGTACATATCGACTTATCGTGTGCCAGAAAATGAAGAGAGCCAGGCATCAACGCTACACCTGTGGAGGCATTGATTGCATATAAGCATGTAACCGAATCATGGATATTTAATGATCTAAAAAACGAGGTACACAAGATAGATATAATAAAATTACGAAAGTAATATCACAACACGTAACGAAAGATCAAAGACAACAGAAAGAAATATACGATAAAAGAAGACGAGATGCAGATAAGTACTGTAAGGCAGACTTGGTTATGGTGGAAACCACCAGTGAGGCAGCAACAGGTTCAAGCAAAAAGCTACATCCCAAATATAAGGGTCCCTTCAGAGTTTCCAAGGTTTTGAGTAACGATAGATATGAAATGGAAGATTTAATACAGGGATCAAAACGTTTCCGTACAGTAGTGGCAGCAGATCGCATTAAGAAATGGAGTAAGTTGAAGTGAATGTTGAATCAGAGAGATAGAAATAGACTGAGAGAGAGAGAAAGGTAGAGAGGGATTTACGGAACGCTGTTGAAAGTTGAGAAAGAAAGATGAATGTACGAGAGAGATTAATGCATCTGTGATGGGTGTTGTAAAAGTGATCAACGGAGCTCTGACGAAAATTGAGAGAGATCAATGGATCTCTGATGAATATTGAGAGATCGACGGATCTCTGGTGAGTGTTATGATAAAAACGGATCTCTGGCGAAAGTAGAGTTGTGAGAGATCAACGGATCTCTGATAAACGTTGAGAGGGAGATCGACGGATCTTTGATTAAAGTTATGAGGGAAAGGTCGACAGATCTCTGATTAAAGCCATGAGATCAACGGATCTCAGGCTAATGTTGAGAGAGAGGTCGACGGATCTCTGATTAAAATTATGAGAGAGATCAACGGATTTTTGACGAATGTTAATGGAGAACAACTGTTCTCTGAAGATTGTTATAAGAGAGGTCAACGGATCTCTGATGAAGGTTGCAATGAAGAGCGACGAATCCCGATGAGCATTACGGTAGAGATGCATTTTTGGTTAATGTTACGATAGAGGGCAACGATGTAACGTAAACAAACTGAATATATGTTTTTATCAAACTTGTTTTAGATCTTTAGAAGCCTTTTGATCAGGATGGCTGAATGTAGTACAATCCTAGAAGTCTGAGCCATAATTAGGGTTGTTGTTATGGATACATGGTTACAGCAATGTCAAAAAAAAGGGTGATAATGTATTGGTTGTAAATAACGTTGATTGTTAAATAAAAGTTCTTACACTAGTACACTCAAAGAAAATACAACCCGTCCGATTTGAATGAGAGAGAAGGCAGTGCCCCTATTAAGCTGGGGATATATAGCGTACCGTCTTCTCTCTCACTCAAACGGAACGGGTTATTGTTTCTTTCTTACTTTCTTCTTTCACTGCATTAATCCATCTTTGTCTAATATTGGAGTCATTGTCTACATATTGTTAGTTATGTGGCGCTATCCATATATCTTCTTATGAATAGCTCCATACCTCAAATTATTCTAAAAAAATCATACGCCATTTGATAACGTTTTTAAACTAACACCCGTTGTATAAATAAATAAAACAGTAATAATTGATTAAAATAAACTTATAAAAATTGCGCTGTTAGTTCTTTGATAATGTGAACAAATAAAGCAAAGACAAACTTATTATAATGCAAATATATTATCATTATAATGCAAAATTCTATTAACGCAATAAAATAAGTAAGACACGAAGAAATTCCACCAGTTTGGTTACTATGACAACACAACGTTTAATTAACAGCAGCACCACCACGTTACCACAAAAACATGTGTGCGTTACGCTTTTTTTTGCGTTTTCATCTAATTGAGTTCGAACAAAAGCTACACACACGTTGCCGCACAGCGTTCCGACAAAACGTAACGAGGCTAAGAACAACCAACGCAAAAAAACGCCGGAATATGAATTGTAATCACAATTGCGGTTAATTTAGAGTACTCCTGTTCAACTTGGTTGAATATTGCCTTAGTCAATGTGATAAACCAGTACAATTTTTTTGTTCTTGCAAAGATAAGCGTGAAATTCTATATGAGTTTAGGTGTAATGTTTAAGCGCTATATGCATCTTTAATGAAAGGGCTGCAATGCCTTTAGATTTTGTTAAAGCGACATACTGCTAAATCACATAGAAAACGCGCAGTATACACAATGAATATAAAACGATGTAATTATAAAATCACTGCCCCGGAATAACGATAGCCCACTACAAATTTTAACAAAACAACTAGCAAAATTCGTTTTTGTTGAAACAATAACAGCAGATACGAAGGTGAAGAGTGCATAAATAAGATCAAAAAAAATAATATAATGTATAGAGCCTAAACAAGAACGTTTATATAGAAGAAAATAATGAGGAAAAATAAAAGTGATTTTTTTTATAAATTTCTATATCATCCGTTTTAACTTCTTGATATAAAAAAAAAGAAAGTTTCGTGATTTTTTTCCCTTTTTTGCCAATTTAAGTTTATGTAATTTTCAATGTTAAGAAAAAAAGTCATCAAATAACCCATACAACAATTTGAAATTGCATAAAAAAGAAACGCGTACTACACTACGACATTAATAATACGTTCATTTATCGTAATGTGTCATCAGAAGCAACTGCCAATAAAGACGACAGTCACAACATGTCCCAAAGTGTTTCATGTATGAAAGCCTACAATAATCTATTTATTAGAAGCAGAAAACCTTGTACCTTTAACAAGCATTCAAGTTCTCGAAAGCATTCCCCAACCAGCTTTACTTAGAGTTCGCTCATAGCCTGTCTGTCTATTTCAATATAGGGCCACTTATTTTTATACACTCTCTTCTCGATTTCTGTTGAACAATACAGTATTGCGTATGCCTTTGCTTGAAATACCGTGGCATGTTTTGCTGGCAAAATGGTAATTATTTTGTTTCCCACCTGTCTCTCCAGTTGGATTGATTCCAGCTTTTCCCATTTGATCTCGAAGTTTCTGTTAAAATGAGATTTCCAAAAATTAGCCTTCCGCATGATGAACAGTAGTATTGTATTCCAAACCCTGCACATCTGCACTTCTTGCAATTCGGAGATATACCACTATACTTCCTCTTTAACCACCATGAAGAGTAAGAGTCTAGGAGTCATTCCATTGCTACTGTAGGAATAGTCCTCATTGCTCCTGTTATCCTAAACATCCAAGCCTTCTGTATCTTACTAAATTCAGTTACAGCAGTTTACTCCTTCTTTGTTCACCATACCAGCATTACATAAGTGTCCATTGATTTGGCTACCGTGATATATATCCAGTACAACATATTTGGCCTTAACCTCTATTTCTACCCATAGGTTTTTCTAGCCAGGATGAATGTTATAAGCTTAGAGTCAAGAATGGCACCAATATATTTTACTTTTTCAGCGATCCAAGAGCATCTAACTTCTTCCTTCTCGTGAATGCTATTGTAGTCGTTTTGTAGGAACTGATGTTTAAACCTGCTTTTTGGTCATTGTTTGTACAACTCCTAGAGCGTTCTGCATTTTGCCCCGCGTCACGTTGTTGAACCTACTCGGGGTTCGAATGACAAAATTATCTGCATACTCCAAAATTATATGCTATTCATCATTTAGTTTTACCAGTAGCTCGTTCATGACCAGATTCCGCAACACAATGAAAAAATCGGTGTCTCTTCCTAGATGGTTACGTAACTAATTCTTTCAGGCTTAGGACATTCATTAGCCCGTCATTCTGTGCTTCTAATAATGTCAAAAATGTTTTATAGGTTTGCCGGTGGTTTGATTTTGAGACAATTCTTAAAGATCCCGTGTTAAATTAGATTAGATTTGGGATTTGGGGTGGCCTATGGACCTGTTTTACCGCGACCTTTTTAGATCTATTGTGATTTCTTTTTTTTTCCTAGATGACGCTCTCCAATTTTGCCTTCTTAATTAGGCCCATCATCTTTGAGAGCGGCTTCTTTATGTAGCTGCTAGCTGTGGGGTTCTCCTCCCCCAATACTACAAACATTGTCCTCGTCAGGCTTTCACATTGGCACAGCACATGAACGGTGTTTCTTTCCCCCCGTAGGAGTATCTGTAGGTTGCGTCATCTGCCGAGCCTATGTTGTACATATGCCTATTCAGTCTACAGTGACCAGTCAACAGACCTCCTATCATTTTGACAGTTTTCCTGTCTTTATTCAGTAGATTTCTCGTGAATTCAGGCCTACACTCCTTTAGGAAGTCTTTTGCCTGTCTTTGTCCTGGTGATTCTTGTCACCACTCTCTGGACTGATTATGTATCCATTCATTGATGGATTTTTTAATTTGCGATTTGGTAGTGCCGAAAGAGGGTCGGCTCCAACGAATGACCTTGACAAACCCTCGCCTGGCCAGCTCGTCCGCCGCCTCATTTTCTCTCACGCCCGAGTGGCTAGGTACCCAGCCCAAGGTTAATTTCCTTTGGATGCCCACCTCGTTTGGGGCGGTTACACAGTCCCAAATCAGCTTAGAGTCCACGCTTGTGGAGCTAATCGCTTTAAGTGTGGACTGACTGTCAGAGATTATAGCAACACTTTTACCTGGCTTGGTACATCTTTCTATTTCTCGGACGCAGTGGTGTATTGCAACAACCTCAACTTGGAACACCCTCGTGTGTTTGCTGAAGCTTACCGAAAGAGCCTTTTAGGCTTCTTAGTGTATATTCCCGCTCCAACGCCGTAGTCCGTGTTAGAGCCGTCTGTATATCAGTTTGAGTCCGCTCTTACCGGAGTACCTGCCTCCCAATCCTTTCTTATCTGGTATTATAACCTGATATTTTCTATCTAGGTTAAATTTTTGAACCATGGCATCACATGGCATTCCTAAAAGGGGTGCCTCCTTGAGTTCGTCTAACAGTTTTTTATAGTCAGCGCCGTGCGATTTACTTATCTATAAATTTATTTCTTTACTATAAATAGTAGTTAAAGGAACTAGTTTCTTAAGTACAGTTTTTCAAAGGAAGGGCTAGAAGAGCTTTATGAAACGAGTTCTTTACGGTATCCTTTCTAATTTGCATATTAATAGACCTTTTTCAGCTTAAGATATTACAGTAAAAGTTTTTTATAAACCTACTAACACACTAGTGCGTTTATAACTAAAGTTGGGCAATTGTCCGGCAGAGCAGATACGTATTGCGACTCGGGCCCCAAATAATGTAATATAAATAAAGCAGATCAATCGTATTATTTGTAATTTAGTAATGTCTTTTATAAACCATGTCATAATGTAATAGAGTTTGTTGCAAATTTTCCTTGAGGACAAATCGGACAAAGAGGGCCAACAAACGGGCCACCTTGCGATGCATTCGCATTTTATACCACTACATATTTATTAAACAAAAATGTTTACATTGTATAAGAAAAACAGGCACTGTTGTTACTGACATGCAACTCTACGGTTCATCTGCTTTATTGGAGTACATGAGTTGGAGCGCACGTTCTAAATACCTATCTCCGCCTAATGTGTTTATAGCTTTATTGTCATCAAATTAGAAAAATACATTATTCTGACGCTACGCCAGTGTAGCCACTCTTGAAACAGGCGTTTCTATTTAATCCCCATCGCCCAATTGGTCAACGCTATTTCTCATCGCGAATTTGCGATGAGATCGTGGTTACCTTTGCAGATTACAATGACAGGAATAGATGCGAAAGCCAAACAATGTGCATACTAGTTTTATTGTAGAACTAGCAAATGTATAAGTTGTTAAACAACTTTACGGGTAATCTGCGTGCAGTTTATCTACGACAACTCCCAGCACTACATTCACCCTTATTTATCATACCGAAATTTAACATTATTTGAGTTAGTAAATATATACCATGCTTTTAAATGCTTTCTTGATTAGAGTACGCCATGCTTTTTTTAATCGTTGTGAAAGTACATGCACGCACTGATCGCTTATGGATTTATGGATCACTGTCACATCTTGTATGTCACGAAAATGTTGCAAAACAATTAAAAAAATATTTAAAAAGTTAAAAAGATAATAGCACTAAAGGTGATGCTGAAAATGTCCATTATTTGAAGACACAGTGAAACTCTACCCTTCATGTTCTCAAAACCACTTACGAGGAATCGTGAGGTTATATCTCGAATAGCATTGCGACGTTCTTCGATTGTGTGATGCCTGGTCTTAAAAATGGTATTCTTTAAATATGGGAAATAAAATAATTTAAAATTGTTAAATTCGGATATCTTGCAGAAAAATTGTATAATTCTTGTATTGAAAAATTGTTTCTAGATAGCTATTGTTTGTCGAGATTTGCTTATTTAAATAACCAGAAAGATGGAACCAAGCATCGTCAGAAAAAAAAACAACATTCATCGAGGATATTGACATTAATTACGTTTTGTGAAAACCACTGTCATTACGGTGTTCTCGTATGAAAGTGTACCTGCGTGAATTCATGAACTACTTGAATTTTATAGGGAAATAACTTTAAATCCTTTTGAAAACGGTTTGCCTGTTTCCACTGACAACTGAACTTCTTGAGAAAGCTTTGGAATTGATTTTTTTTGATTTTTTAGGTTCGTTTTTTAGGTGCATCGCCGCCAGGTTTACGAGTGACTGCCCCAATTGCACGAACATGACTTAAAAGCACAGTATATTACAGTAAAGACATGCTCGCAAAAATCCATTGTTCTTGAGTGGTCGGTTTTGAATGACCTTCAAGCCCAGCTGCCATCTTGTAAAGCTGTTGCCGGGAATTTTCAAACCTGTGGAATAATTTTATATTTTAAAGGAATTGAAAATAGATTAAAAAATACTACAAATTTATGCGTTTTTTATTCTGATTTTGTTGCAATATTTATGAACAGTTTATAGTAATAAAAAACACGATTCCAGTAAAACAATGTTTGATTAGTGATACATATATTTGCAAGTGTTTTACGATAATTATGTTCATTATTCTTTCTTTTTGTGAAATAAGTCTTTGTTATATTTTTATAGTGTAAATATTCTTCCAAGGAATAAATATCTTGTTGGTTCTTTCTCAAATAAATTAATAAAATTCAACAGCATCGGTGGAAGGCTTTCACAATTTCTGACACGCAATTCACCAATAACCTTTAATTAGGTTCAAGAGTTATGACTACATCGTTCTGTGCGATACAAAGATTGTTCCTTTTTATTCGACTACTTCTTTCTAACATTCGACCCTGCACTGGTTGTCCAACAATAATGTCCGGGGTGTACAAGTGGATAGAGTTTAACGTAGACTATATAATATCAATTTTCTATAATGTGAATAAATGCGATTAAAATTTATACCAGTTATAATGCAATTTCAAACCAAAATCACGTTATTTTAAAAAGTGAAACATAAAATGAATTAGGTTAGTTATTGCGATAAATAGCAATCTTAAAATGTGTATCTAACAAATAATTGATTTAATGTGACTAGGAATCTTCTGCACAACGATAATAGTTCTTCTTATTCATGTACTTTCTTTATTCTTGTCGTGGTCATATATATTAGATTCAATTCGGAAAATCCCAAGAAACTTGCGACCACCGTTAGTATCACAATTTTATCTTGCAAGAGTCACTGGCACTAAAACATGATACCCATTGGTTGTCTTCTCTCACGTTATTTGAGTTTATTCACTTAAACCTAACAATATAATATATAGAAAGTAATGTATATGCTATGGCACTTGACCACCCGATCTCACCTTTTACACAAGAATATCATATTTTCATTAAATATTTTTTAAAAACTGCAGGGTTAATTCAAAACTAATAAAATACGTAAAATAAATAAATAAAACAAGTAAATCATGTAGATTAACGGATGAGTAAACTAATTTGTGTAGATACGAACGTAAACAATAACAAACTGCAATTTTGAGAAGCTGTTGTTTGTGTGAAGTTAGGTTTAGAAATTTGGACCGCTATAACTCATCTCTGGTCCTGACTCGGTGTACTTTGTTAAAAGCTTCATGGGCTTTAGTGTAAGTAACACTCAGATTAGGAAAATCTTGTCGAAAATTCTTCATGGACTGATTAATGGAATAACCCTAATCTCCATTATCTAATTTCCCACTAGTTCTTGTTAGTGTAAGTAACTGCCAGATTAGGAAAGTCTTGACGGAAATTCTTTCCATGGACTGATTAATGGAATAACCCTAATCTCCATTATCTAATTTCCGACTAATTTTGGTTTGTCACTGACAGCTGTCACAATTTGAAGTATAATTTAAACGTAGCCCAGTGTCGTCTAGCCTAGCCTAGTCTAATCAGGAAAGTAGTTGAAAACATGATATTTTATCCCGGAAGATTATATCAATCTGGCAGCGTTTAGTTATGTAACTGTAATCTTGAATCTTGGCTGTCTACAATTTGCCGCGACGTAAATGGTAATGCATACTACGTCGATCTAAATGGCAACTTCTTACCTGTATCCTTGTTTATATGTATATATTAATAGTTATTCAACCGATGGAAGTACCATTGGATGTTTGTTAGATGGCGCTCTGCACCAATGTAAAATCCCATTTACGTCGCGCGCCATCTAAGAGACACCCAAAGGTACTTCAATCGGTTGAATAACTATAAGATACATAAACAAGGCCTGTACTTACGGATTTACAAATGTGGCATGATGCCAAAATATCTATTCACTGTAAGCATTGTTTAACTCATAAAAAGTTTGTCAATGAAAAAGTAAGGTGTTGTTCATATTTCCTGGGAATGGTTAAAGTAGGTACATCGGTGTCCGTTCCAAGCTTGTTCCTACATTTTTTTTTCTTTTTTGTGTATTTAAAACGAAAATTTTGCAAAAAATATGCTGCATCTAGATGTAACATGAGCAGTTTTATTAGTACCACCAAAGTACTACATTAGTAAGCACTGAATATAAAGTGTCACTCACATAAGTAGTTAATAATAAAGTACATCAATTAACACTAGAGACGAAATACGTATTCTAAAGAAAAATTGTCTAAAAATTATATCCTAAACTTCTTATTTCAATTAGTCAAGCAGTTTCATCTGTATTTTAAGTCTAATAAATAATTTAATAGTTATGTACCTACATACATCGTCTTAAAGAAATCATAATGCATCTTATTATCAACACTGGCATCACTAAACACTCTGATAAATGTGTCCAGGATAAATACGGTGAGACGGCTTTCCAAATTCTGTGAACATGTCCAAATTAATATACCCCTTGTTTTCACAATCAAAAAGGCGAAATATCTCCATAGCTTCGAATTCTAGATCGCTATTTTGGCGTGAATGTCGAGCTATAACCTTCTTCACATCAAGAAGCGGTGCTGTAACGTTGTTTTGGAATAAAACCTCCATTTCTATATCTGACGGACAATGCCCCAAAAAGGCGGCCAAACATAATTTGTATTCGCGTTTATTTATTCTCGTTTTATGCTCACCTATTAACACTGCAAGTTTAGCTTCCATCATAAATGACGGATAAGTAAGAGATAAATTTATGTCAGATGAAGTTTAGTAACCATGGCCATAAAAACATGAGCTTTGTTCTTTTTAGATGAACTGATGCAGCACAGTTCAAGTGGTGTACACTGAAGCTACACTAGTTCAGCCAAACAAGGCGTGATTGGGACATCATCTTAACTACAAAACAGCAGTAAACATCTGTCAAACAATAGCAGACCTAATATTCACAAGTGCTGTTTTATATGTGTTATAATGTAGGATACTTTACTAGTCGTAATAACAAAGTTATTACTGTTTGTGTGTTTTTTTGAAATACCCAGAACTTCGTTATTTTTTGAAGGTGAGTTTCAATGGCAAGATTTGTTTCATCTGGTGAAACGTTCTAATTGTCCAGAATTGTCTGAACTTTATAAGATCAAAAAATTTAGCTACAAAAAATCTATCGAAACGGCGAAATGAAATTACTTTACCAATAAATATAATTTGACATCTCGAAATAGCTCAGGGGTTTGGAAATTTGTGAATGATCGCTTGTCTAGAACTAAGCATAAGAATACTGATATTGTAATTAAGATTGGTTCTGATGAGATTTCCGGTGGGAAGGAGGTTTGTCGGGCATTCGGTGAATTTTTTTCAAGTGCTGCTAGTGACAGTATTAATGGCTAGGTACGACCCACATTTATCCGGATTGCCATCGACGGATATTGCTTTGCCTACAATGTATTTTTCGCCGGTTTCTGTAGCTGAAGTGGATTCCGCTATAAAAAAGTTGAAGAATACTAATTCTTGTGGCTTTGATGGAATTAATGTCAAAATATAAAGTATGTAAAAAATGAAATTTTACAACCTATTACGGAAATTATAAATGCTGCCGTGCTTGAGTGAGTGTCCCCTTCTAGTCTGAAAATTGCAAATGTAATCCCGATTTTTAAAAGGGGTCACCCTACCAGTTTATTGAATTATAGACCTATTTCAATATTGAGTACTTTTTCCAAAATCTTTGAATCTGTTATTTGTTCAAGAATCACTAATTACTTAGACAGATACAAAATTTTGTCTCCTAGACAGTATGGGTTTCAGAAAAATAAATCGACTGAAATGGCCAGTATTGACTTTATACAATACATATAGAATAACCTTGACAAAGGCCAATATATTGCTGGTATTTTTTTGATTTGGCTAGAGCTTTCGATAGTGTTGACCCTCGCTCCCTGCAAGATAAATTGTATAGGCTTGGTATACGTGAACCTCTACAAGGCTGGATAACATCTTTTGTAACTGATCGCAAAATGAAGGTTGTATTACGGCAGGCCGAGTCGGAGTTGGAGTCAGTTGGTCTCGGTATACCGCAAGGCTCGGTTCTTGGCCCCTTGCTGTTTTTACTATACATAAATGATTTACCGCAGTTTATTTCAAATGCTCATATAGTATTATTTGCTGATGAAACCACGGTTGTCGTGTCTTCTGATTCCATTGAGAATCTAGAGCACGAAATTTGTCGCGAATAGACTGATTCTAAACAAAGACAAAACCACATATATACATTTTCACCAGAGAGGGTACGCTGACTTTACGATACCGTTGTCAAAATCGGTAAAGTTTCTTGGTATCATAGTTGACAGCAACCTGAATTTTGTCGAACATACATCACAAGTGTGTAAGCAGCTTAATCAAGCTTATTTTGCTCTTTTCCAGCTAAAATCAGTGTTAGATAGTGACTCCCTGCTGTGTGTATATTACTCATTGGTATACTCTGCCATTTCTTACAACATCTTGATGTGGACACGAGGCACAGGTTACAAGCGTGTATTCATTGCACAGAAAAGAATCTTGCGCTTGATGTTCGGATTGGGGCCTCGTGATAGCTGTAGGCAGTTCTTTCTTGCGTACAAGCTGTTAACGTTGCCAAGTATATACATATACAAGGCAGTCATACATGTTAAAAAAAATTGTCACTTATATCTTAGAGACGAAAGGAACTACCAAATTAGACAATGTAATATTTGTGTACTGCCCAGACACCTTACGGCTCTTTTCGAGAGGTCTCCAAAGTATAGTTTTGCCAGATTATACAATAGCTTGCCTCTGCATATGAGAAACATTAATAACTTGAATGATTTTAAACGTAATTGTAAAAATTTTGTAATTGATAAGTGCTGCCACTCTTATGAGGAATTTTTATCATTGTAATGTATTTTTGTCTGTATATTTTGTGTTTCTTGACTTTTGCTTATATCACCCATGTGATCGGACAGCAAATAAATATTATTATTATTATAATATTGTAAGTATAAAATTATTTGCAACTACACTTTTTTGTGTTTATTAATTGGCATATATTTGCAAGTATTTTCTATTGCGCGTTATTTGTTTATTTCAAATACTTAATATGTTAGGATAACGTAGCCAGAAAATGTCCCAGAAAGGCAAGATGACTATTGGTATGGGGCAACATAGGAATATCACGATCTTACCCCTCCGTCAGGTTCATTGTGCCTGGATATAATTGGGATATTTAAATATAGAATTGAAGCGTTTCATTGCTTTAGTAGATTATAGTTCGCACTTACAAGAAAAAACTGCTCGTGGAGCATGTGTGCACGAAAATATGCATCATACTATAACTCCTGTCCTCGAAGGTCGTATTGAGTACAGAGGAGCAGCGAATGAGTATGAGGTACCATAAACAACTTTAGAAAGAAATGTGGATGAGTTCTTCTTCTATCGTCTTAATTCTAAAGATTAAGTTTAATATTCTTATCGGTATTGTATTTTTTTAGTTTAAATAGTTTGCTTTAAAGAGTTTTAGCTTTATTCCTGCATTGTTTTAAGAATAAAATATGTTTTTTACGTATTACCAAAATTATATTACAACCTATTCTTACCTCATCTGAATCCCTATCTTGCTAAGATGGTGTATTTACATATTTCTTTTTTATGTTCTCACAAGATTAAGAGTGCCCGACGAAAAATATAGATTCATCCATCAACAGATAAATGTTTAAAAATTTAAAAACTAATCGTCAAACCGAACCGAGCTTTATTTTATCAATTATACACCTAATCAAGTGAAGTTTCTGTAAATGATCTTACAAATAGTAAAATCGTGAACGCATTCATACAAATCATGTAACTGGTTCCGAAAAATTTGGTTTTCGAGGGGTGTAAGATTAAGCAATTTAGGTGATCAATCCAAAATCAACAACTCCGTTATCATAAATTTTTGTAAATTTACAGTGTGTTAATAGATTTCCACAGTTCCAACATTGTTTCATAAGTTCATGTAATATAAGTTTATATTGGCCCCTGTTGTATCTTCAAAGAATATCGGCCCTATAATACCTGTCTCCTGGATATTTTAACCAATACCTACTCCTATTTTTATGGAATATAATTGTCGTTTACGAATAGCATGAGGATTTTGTGCGATCCAAATTGTAATATTTTGGAAATTTATGTCACATGTTAAACCAGGATTAATTTAAAAAAAAAAAGGTTTAAAACATTGCCTTAGCTTGCTTAGATTTGCATTGAGCCAATAGTAATATTCCGTACGTTTCTCGAAATTTACTGGCAATAATAAATTATCGTTACACAACGGAAATACCCATTATAAGAAAGTTTTCGCTTTACTGTTTTCTCAGCTGCTTCATGAGCTGACCCTTAAAAAAACATATTGCTTTTTACTATACCATTTAATATGTGTATTTCCATCGTTTTTTTTTCGACAAGTTGTCGTAATGACTTTCCAGGCCTGTAATCTAATCTAGTACGTACGTCTTCCATCACATTTTCAGTTAAAGCTGAAGGGTGGCCAGGCAATTTGCCTTTCAAAACACTGTGGGTTTCTTTAAAGCGATAAACCTGATTAATGTTTTGAAGGAAAGCTTCATTGTCAATTTCACCTTCAGCAAATTGATTTATAAACTCTTCAACACAAAGCATTGCTGGATATTGGCACTGCCCATCACCTTCTCACCTCATTCACTATTTTGAAAACATGCCTCTAAAGTAAATTTATCTTGGTACAGTGTAAACGGCATTTTATTATCTATGGCTTTCATGGCCAAAATTGTATGAAACGCTGCAATTGAATGTAAATATTGATTTATACATCAGGCAAAGTAGTGTAGGATTAAGCAGAATGCGGATTCAGTGCGCGTTCTGCTTTAAGACAATCTTCGGTCAATACATATCGACAGTATAATTAAAAAGATTTGCTAACGGTTATAATTTGATTTTTTTGAGAAATAAAAACAATGGAAGGGATGTTAGATGTTAAAAGTAATTAAAAGTGAGAACATAACAAATATTATTAACATCTGATTATGTGGTTTATTCCAGTTGATTTTGATTGTGAGACTAAACTAAGATTTCTATTTTTAGTAGATATATCTTTTCAGAACTTGAACAAAACTTCCTTTAATTTTGCAAGTATGTGATCAATTATTTAATGCAACACTAATAGCCTCGTGAATTTCAGGACGTGTACATTGTGTTTGCTCATCGGAATCCGTGTTTCGGAGAACAGATTGATTAATATCTTAATACAATTTCGGCTTTGAAAAATGAAAATTACATAACAGGTCGACTGGCAAATATATATTTGTCAATTATAATAGTTATTAAAAATATCTGTTATCTGTGCAATGAGTTTTCGCATTTATATTGTCACATTGGTCACTCATTCGCGAAATGTGTTTCCGCACACTTGGTTCGTGAATGATTATTATACAGCACTAGGAGCTCTAAGCTTTTATCATAACAGTAGAATGCTATCTTACTGTTATTTGGTAGTTGTACTTTCTTTATTAAGTACAGAAGCTTTTTATAGGAACTTTGTCCGACCAGCACATAAATGGATATTAATGGGATGTTTATTACATATTAGATGAAAGTAAATACTGCGTCAACATTACCTGAAAATAAACTAAGAAATATTTCATGCCGCTGAAACTTTTCAGGTTTAGAGTTCACATTCAAATGTCAATATCGGTTTATCCATCTAGCCAATTACACTTTACTATATTTCTTTGATCTTAAAATCAACTTTATAGCACTAAATAGTCTCTATTATATTAAACACGTATACGTGAAAGATATTAATTTCAAGCAGTAAAAGAAAATATCTAAACATAATACTCCTATAATATCAATAAACATTTTTATTGCTCATAATTTCTCAAAGAATCTTATTTTTGATAGGGACACAGTGGTCCGAAAGGTGAAAACGTGATCGAAAATCGATTTTTTAACTTTATAGTATAAGTTTATACTATAAAACGTTCACATTTTATAATTTAATCTTAAAGTATTCATTCATTCATTAAATTAAGGTGGGCACTTAAAGTCCGGGCACTTGAGCTAGGCGCTCATTGTACCATCCCTATTAAGTCTCTTATTTCCACTCGAGCAGCTTGGTGTTCTCTATAAAGCCAGTATCTTGCCCAGTGGGAACTTGAGAACCCTCGCGGGCTCCGATAGATCTCTTCCAAAATATTTCTGCCTGAGTACCTTCAATTCCTCACATGTGCAGATTACATGTAAACTCGTTTCCTCCTGTAATTAGCATCTTCTGCACCACGGTTCGCTTACTCGACCTGTGTTATATAGATGCTTTCTCAGGAGACAGTATCCAGTTACCAGCCCAGTAATGGTTTTAGCTTCTTTCTTGCTGCGTTTGAGTAGGTTATCAGAGAATCTAGCATCCCCATCCCCTATTAACGCTTTGGTATGGAGTTGACCTTCAGTCGACCTCTATTTCTTTGTACTTTCTTTATTTAACCAGGTTCAGATCTCCCTTCTTGCGGAATCCTTAGTAATCCCACATACGGGCTCTGGACCCATGTGTCTTTTAGAGCCCTCCTTGGCTAGTTCGTAGGCTAGTACATTGCCCTTTACATCCTCATGTCCCGGCATCCAAATCAAAGACACCGTGTAGTCTCGTGCCAGTGCATTGAGGGATTGTTTGCAGTGTTTAACTAGTTTTGATCTAGTTACGAGGTTCGAGACTGCCTTGATGACAGCCTGGCTGTCAGTCATTGTATTAATTTTCCTCCTCATGTAGCCCCCTTTTATAATCATTTCTGCACAGGCTGCAAGGGCGAATACCTCTGCCTGGAAGACTGTTGTATGCTTCCCCAGGGATATCCTTTGATTAGGACTGGGCCCGCAAATACTGGCCCTGTGCTCTGGCTGGATTTGGATCCCTCCCACACAATCTTAAAGTAATATCTTAACTGAATCTATTTCGAAGCAAACACACAACACACAGGACATCTAATGAAGGGCACACCAGCAAAGTGGGGTAAAGTTGATGTCCTTTCCCTTTCTTGAAATTGTGGGATTACGGTGAAATTGTTAACCTTCTGTTGATATATTATATTCTGAACAAATGCACTGAACCAACAATGAAAGAAATCATTGTTCACAGGATGTAATGCATTAAAATTGACGACGGAGTTTATTGAGTAACAAATCCTTCATTGTATCGATGAAACCAAAATCATTGAAACTGAAATGGTAGCTTGCAAATATGTTATTATTGTAACTATACCTGTTAAATCGAGACGAGAGGTAACAAGAGCTCTCGTCTTGTCTCTATTCGTTGCTTATCAAGAGGAGTCGAGATGTCTCGCTAATCTCGATAGGTTTCAGTACACTTGCTGAACCCTAAATCTTGTTTCCTTTTGTTAAACATGCTTATATATGACTGTGAGTATAACTGTGTTATCTGTGATGACAAGTAATGAATACGTATTTCCAACACAAATTAAAATAAAACCCATTTAAATAGGGAAAATAGTGTAGTGATGAAAGCAATGTGAAAATATAGAAAGAACACCAGTCAGTAGCTATTAAAAACAAATAATGAGATTTTTCTATTCAGATTTAAACAAATGAATTAAAAGTTTTCATTATATATATATAACATCGCATTACAACTACAACAGGAAAAATAAATGCCTTCAATACAAATATACCCGGATATGAAAAAAGAACGTATCTCATTAGTGAGATATCGCCTGGGCAGGAGAATATACGTGCCGGTGTCTTTGAGATTCGAGAAATTTTAATTAAATTCCACGTTTAATATTTTTTCATGAAAAAGAGACGTCCATTTGTTTATTTGTCTTTTTATTACTATGTTGTCATTGCTACTTTTATACACGTGACATAGAAAAAACTACAATGCACAAAAGTTCCTATACAATAATAGCTATTGCTTTTTGTTTTCAAGTTACAAACTGTTGAAGTTAAAAGGCTTTTATTAAACAAAACAACATTCAAAAATATAAGATACATATTAGTTCTACATAAGGTGTTCAAATTGGTGACCTTGTTCCTGAATACACATTTCCAATCTTCATGTTAATGACTGACGGCGTCTTTGAAATATGTTAGCATTATTACGAAATCTGTCAGCAGACTCCACACTTCTGTTCCGTAATTGTTCTTCACTATTAGTTCTGTGGCATACACTTCACTTTTTATAAATTTCCAAAATGAAAAATCGAGGGGATTAAGGTCGGATACGAACTGGCCATGGTATAGATCCCCAACGACTAATCCACCTATTTCCAAATTTTCTTTGCAGAAATTTCCTTACTCTCCTAGAATAGTGAGCTGGCGCGCCGTCATGCATGTAGTACATTCTTCTTATAATATTCAATGGTATATCTTCTAATATTCAATTCATCTTCCAAAAAATTTCGATAGATTTCGCCTGTCAATCGTCTGGGCGAAATGGACCAATTAGATAATTGTCGATTATACCTGCCCACACATTAATGGAAAACCCATACTGGTGATTCCGTATTACGTTCTGATGAGGGTATTCATCGCTCCAGTAATGCATATTGTGAATATTCAAAATGCCATCGCGACTGCTGCATCAGTAAACAAATTTAATGACAGAAAGTTTTGCCCTTTATTTTGCAACCACTCACAATATTGTAAACGCGGTAGGAAATCCTGTTCTATTAGATGATGGATTTGTTGAAAATGAAATGGATGAAGAAGTTGTTCTTTGAGGACTTCCATAACAGATTCACGATTGATATTCGGTACAGCTGCACTTATTCTCTGGTGCTTATTCTAGGACTGTCTTCTACTATTTGCAAAATAGCTTCTTCATTTGCAACAGTACGACGAGTTCTGTTAACCCCAGAATCAGATTTTGGTTTTTTAAAGCAACCATCTTCTCTCAAACACCTATGTACGCCAAAAATGTCCTAACTTTAGGAACTTGCGTTAATCGGTATCTCTCTCGGTAGATGCGTTGAGCTTCGGAAGAATTTGAACGAGCTTCGCCGTAACACATGATCATGTCCCTGTATTCTACGAAAGTATAGCGCACCATTTTGAAATAAAACTTTCAAGACACTATGCTAATATTGGTTTGACATTTACCAAATGTTTTATTTCATGAAATCACAGCCTACCCTAAAATATTTTTTATTGCCTAGGTAATACTAAAATACAAGAACAATATAAAAAACAGTTTGTAACTTGAAAAAGAAAAGCAATCGGACATTAGTGTGTAGGATTTTTTTTGTTATTTTTCGTTCCTCTATCTCGTGGTACTATGCATTGTACTTTTTTCTATGTCACCCTGTATAATAACACAATAACGCCATAGACCAATAATTGTTTAGTCTTTGACATTTTCCATTAAGTAACTTCAGTCGTTTCAACATTACATTACATTAGAAACATTGTCTTGCTTTTTTTGTCATGCGAACTCTTTCACCCATTATTTGTTACATTAAATTCTTCTGAAATATTTTCACAAATTACGTATACACATGATACATACACTTCAAAGAAAATTATAGTGTTGTAATGTAATATTTTTAACTTTTTAAAAATTATATAAACATAAAAAAAACACAATAGCACTCATTAATTGATTTAAAACTATTAACGAAATTTGGAATAACGCATCGCTATGTATGCAGTACGTGTAGTTTCGGTTACATAAACGATCGACAATTCGTGATGCTCCGATTCGCATTTAATTTGTTAAAGATGGTACATATATCGCATTTCATAATATACCCATATATTCTTGCTCATTTTAAAAAATGATCTACCTACCCAGCCTATACACCAAGACAAAATTAAGCTATAAAAACCTGAAACAGTCCGCTTTTTCGGCGACAACACCTCTATTTTGTCTATTTTTAGGTGCTTTACTACGGAATTTACGGGCAGTTAAGCAAACGTAAATAAATTCGCAAACGGGGCGACAACTAACTGGATTTACCGCAAACGCTTGCACTTTTTGCACACGTATATACCTATGTATGTATGTTTTAATAGGGTCTGACCACATGCTTATATCGCTCTACCCTTTTGTGAAGTTAAAATCTCTTTCGTGCCGCCCTTAACATTAACTTCGCCAACGCTGTAATAGAATTACCTCTGATAATCAAATACAGTGGAATGATTTAGCTTTATTAACTTCGCTTTAAAACGGGAGGCTGTCGAAACCTTAATGAGATTTAACCTAAACGGCTATAGCGCTAATGAGATTGGATAAGTGGCATTTAAATAAAATAAATTACCATCCGTAAATAAGAAAATATATTGTGAAGCGATTCCAGCGGCCGCAGAAATATAAAGGGTAATAAAGTTTCAATTTCAATACACCGGGAACAAATCAACCCGCTATTATCAACAAGAGTAAAATTAATAATCGAAACTATATTTAAGATCACTCTTTTCTCTCTATATTAAATCCTTAGATTATATTATGTGAACATATTTCCAAAGCGTGTTTCAAACACATCAACGAAATGCAAAAAAAACGCTCTTTCTCCCTATAACATCCAATTTCGCAATATAAACCGTACTCACTCATCTCACAACCGCGACATCCAACGTGGGATATTTGAATTAAGTTTCTGTCAATTTCAAATGAGTAAAATAATATTAAGCTCTTTTGTACTTTTACATTAATTTCGTAACCACGCTTTATTAGCTATATCAAAGTTATGTTTCAAGTTTTTGTAAGAGGTATACCAACAATTTCTAAAATTTTTCCACATTTTGAAGTCCATTTCATAGTTAACCGTAACAATTTATTTAGCAATACTTTAGGCGGATTAAACTAAAGTAAATATCTTCTGGTCAATACAACACAAATGTAGCATAAACCAAAATGCTTATTTCGTAGTATATAGAATTCGCCACTATTGCAAGAACAAAGCTTTTTTTTAATTTCATAAACGGTTGAATGCCTCCGAACTCCAAGGTCAACGCATATGGATTTTTATACAGCTACAACAAAGCAATTTTTTAAATAGTTAATGAATGTAAACTGAATTTCTCAGAGAAAGGGCATAGAGTGTATTACAAGCAGATGATCTGTAAAAAAAAAACATTCTGTTGAGTTTGAAATTAGTTTGTAGTAGTAGTAGTATTATAAAAAAAAACACAAAATCATGTTTGCTTGCTTCTCGTTTTTGTGTATTTTTTCTAGACGTTCACAATCATGTTTTTTCTGCGATTACAGCGCAATCTGTTACGAATCGAAAAAAAGTTTCAAACAAAAACTACATACTTGATGGCGTAGAATCCGAATCTGCAATATAAAATGGGGGTTCCCATTTAAGACTTCAAAGTTGTCCCCCCTCCCACTCTAGGGTGGTGAGGTGGGGGATCGAGTTCGGCACCATTCAGTGAGCCCCCTACATTATAACAAACCTTATTAAGATCTTTTTTTGATTTGATGCAGTGTTTTAGAGATATTCCGTTGTCTCAAGATAAAAAAACTCACCCTCTATGTATAATATATATTTTCTTCGAAAGGATAATCTACCCAATATATACATTTTCGTTTCCTCGGTATATACACAGAAAGCAGTGAAAATTAGAATATAAATGTAATTGACCGAGGGGTGTCTCACCTGGTAAAATTTTGTACCAGTACTGTATAAACTATATTTTTTTCCGTACTGCAGTGTAATGCACATATACTGTATAGTAATGTGTATATAATGGCTAATATTGCACGTACTATATAGTAATATATATACACTATATAGTAATTTACATATACTGCATAATAATGCACAAGTATTGCACAGTAATTAACGTAATGTAGAAGAAAATAATGGGCATCAGTTCATCAAATAGTTTTATATGTTGTGTTAACTGGATCAAAACCATATACACACACTATTATTAATGAGTATATTTTAACGCAAAATACATAATATATACAGGGTTTTCCACGGAACTGGCTGGTTAGAAGTTTTCCGGCTTAACGAAATTCCTCAGTTTAAAAAAATTCGGGTTTGCAACAATTTGGCACTTACTTTCTTTCTAAAATATTTTCACCTTTTTTGCACTTCCGGTTAACCGGAAGTCGCCACGAACTTTGTTATTTTAAATGGAACACCCTATATATTATTATATTTTTGAATTTACCACAAAATTCTATGACGATTACCATTAGGTATCTTATACCTATCTTCAACTGTTTCTAAGATATTACGATTTTGTTAAAATTTGACATTTACATTGTTGTATGTAATTGATTAATTCTCACTTGATTTAAGTGTCAGAAATCTCCGACTTTGAAATCTACAAGTACTAACATTGTTTTACCAAAACGTAGAAAAAAAATTCAGTGACATTATACAGGGTGTTTAAAAATTAGTGACATATCCAAGAATTTTGAATGTTGCAAAACTTATTTTTTTCAAATAGAACGCCATGTACATTTTTCTATTTTTGGATGTACAATTAAATTCTATGCCGATTTGCTGTAGCATTCCCTATACCCATCTTCAGTAGTTTTCTTTTAAATTACTCATTTTGGTTATTACCGCTTTCAAATGGCCGAATAATTTCTATCTGGTGGGCCATGACATTAACATCACAACAATTTATTATTATTAGTAAGTATTATTGTTATAATCATTGTTTGTTACACGTCGCGTGTTTAGATAAATGCATATTATGCATATATGCAAACTTATGAATTAGATAATGAAAAATATTGGAGGAGCTTATTCTAACCTAGATACTATAAATTTATTTTAGATTCACTGAGAATGCAGGAAGAACTTATAGAGAATTCAATGTAATTAAAGGAATTTATTGGTTGTTAATATATCTAACGGAATCCAGAAAATTTTGAAATGATTTCTCTTAATAGCTTGGTTTCAAATTAAGGGAAATGGCATAAACGATAACGACGACAACATAACAAAAATTGTTTCACTAAAACGTAGTGTGCTTGTCAGACAAATGTTTTAAAGTTTTTGATATATTAAAGTATTTTCAAAATTATAAAGGTTTTTATGAAGAATATTTAGATACATGCATACTTAACAAATGCAATTTACAAGCAGCATAAACTTGAACCATGACATAGAGTATCAAAAAAAAAATGCTCAATGTGAATTCCATTTACGTCCAAGCATTTTATTATTCGACGTCTTAATGTGTCGTGTGTAATACTTCTTCTCACTTCAACTGGGTCTAATTCATCAAACGTTCTCGTCACACGAATCATTAAATCTTGCTTGGTAGTGCCGAAAGTTGCGTACAGTGTGTAATCTGTGTAATGTATTATTTCAAAGTTTTCTGAATTTTATTAGATATATTAACCGAAAATAAATTCCTACAATTACCGTAAATTCTCTATAATTTCATCCTGCATTCTCAGTGAATGTAAAATAAATTTAAAGTATCCAGGTTAAAATAAACTTCTTCAATATTTTTCATTATCTAATTCATAAGTTATGCATATATGCATAATATGCATTTATCTAAACACGCGACGTGTAACAAACAATGATTATAACAATAATACTTACTAATAATAATAAATTGTTGTGATGTTAATGTCATGGCCCACCAGATAGAAATTATTCGGCCATTTTGAAAGCGGTAATAAACAAAATGAGTAATTTAAAAGAAAACTACTGAAGATGGGTATAGGGAATGCTACAGCAAATCGGCATAGAATTTAATTGTACATCCAAAAATAGAAAAATGTACATGGCGTTCTATTTGAAAAAAATAAGTTTTGCAACATTCAAAATTCTTGGATATGTCACTAATTTTTAAACACCCTGTATAATGTCACTGAATTTTTTTTTCTACGTTTTGGTAAAACAATGTTAGTACTTGTAGATTTCAAAGTCGGAGATTTCTGACACTTAAATCAAGTGAGAATTAATCAATTACATACAACAATGTAAATGTCAAAATTTTAACAAAAATCGTAATAGCTTAGAAACAGTTGAAGATAGGTATAAGATACCCTAATGGTAATCGTCATAGAATTTTGTGGTAAATTCAAAAATATAATAATATATAGGGTGTTCCATTTAAAATAACAAAGTTCGTGGCGACTTCCGGTTAACCGGAAGTGCAAAAAAGGTGAAAATATTTTAGAAAGAAAGTAAGTACCAAATTGTTGCAAAGCCCAATTTTTTAAAACCGAAGAAATTTCGTTAAGCCGGAAAACTTCTAACCAGCCAGTTCCGTGGAAAACCCTGTATAATTAACCAATAAAGTGACATGTTCTGATTCATCTTTGGCTTCTCTTAACATACTTCCTTCTTTTAGTTCTTAAATTAGGACTCTTCGTTCCACGTACTCTATATAAACGATCACTGGAGAGTCGACCATTTTTCTCATTAAAAAACCAGCAAATAGACGATTTTCGAATTATAGCGGTCTTATTATTGTTTAGAACAACATGTAGAAACTGGCTATGGCACGATGACTTCTTTTCAGAATAGTCTTTCAAATGTTGCCTCTTTAAACGTTCCAGTTTCGATAAATCTTCTTTCATCTCTTCCATATAATTTTCATTAAAATCCCGATTCATCGTTTATTACATGTTCGATTTCATTAGCTACATCATTTGTTTCACATTGTGAGTCTGAGTCAATTGCATTGTCGTGCATCTCATCGCGTATATTGCAGCTTTCGCTACTTAGATCAAATTTCAGCACTTGCATTTGAAAATGACAGCAAGCAACTTCTTCTTCTTCCTGAGATTGAAATTGAATTCCAAGTTCTTTAGCATCATTTTTTGCACCAAGCTTCCAATTGCCATGCAAAATTTTGAAATGTAAGTCTTATTTTTGCACCTAACCGTTTTACATCTTCCCTTGGAAAATGGAATGTGTCACCTAAAATTAATTTTGAACGAAATAGAATTCTCAACAGAAACTCGACAAACTGCTCAAGAAAGTTGCGCACCGGTAAAAAGTACGCTAAAGCAATACAATGTGCGCACCACTCTCACAATATTTTTGTTTTAATGTATAATTACATTAAACAGAAATTACTAGAGAAAAAAGCTCAATATAGATTAATTATATAAAATTACAAATTTCAGATGTATGTGAGTCAAATTCGGGAAAGATTCGTACTTTTACGAAAATATGGATTATAAGGCCAAGTCAGCTGTTGACTGACTCATCACGGGTAGTTTTCTGCTTGTCATCATTGCTTTAAGACAACGAGTGTCTCCATTCGAAGGAAAGCCATCTATCTGAATTCCTTGTAAGTTTGCTTCCTCTTTCAGGTAAGATCACCTATTTAAAACGTCTTGACTGGTGAATTTGTTGTCAGTTCCAAAAAGAGCTAAACAAAACGCGGGCGCTTTCTGAATTAGCGCTTGTACCATGAATGTGTATGCAGTGGTTGACATAGTCCCTTCTGTAAATGCCCTTTCAATGTCCTTTACTGAATTAACAGTATAACGATCGGTTAGAGGAAATCCTGATGTTTCTGATCGGGGAAGAACAAATCCGATCATTTTATTACTTTTTGAATCATACCGAATTCTTTTGATTACTGATGTCTGGTCTTCACTTACAAATACCCTTAGAGGATATTCCCATTTCAATAAATATTCTTTTAATTCCTCTATTCCTACAATTCCTTCAATATATTTTTTTGTTGTATCAATGGACCTATGTAAGGTCGAAATTGAAGGAAGTGCATTGGGCATATTACTTTTGAGGATAGTAATTTACAGATATCTCGTCGGGTGGCTGTGTTACATATAAATTCTCCTGAGCAGATATTTTAAGTATTTTTATTGCATTCAAATCTCCTTTTATTTGCGTTTCGATAGCTTGTACTACAAAAGTATAAAAATCCGTTGTATAATGAGCAGTAATGGACATGTAATGTATAGTAATGCACATGTAATGTTCAGTAATGCATTTAATGTATACTAATGTATATAAACTATTTAGTAGTGTACAGTACTGTTTACAGTAATGTCTAAAATTTGTACCAGTACTGTAGAGAGTGAAACACCCCTCGTAATTGACACAAATTCCATATAAAATAAGCCAAAATTAATCAGTATAAGAAAGCCTCCACTACTTTCGTACTAAATATGAGTTAGAGGTCCTTTTGGAGGACGATATGAATATGATAATTAGAACATAACATACATATTTCATAAAATTCATAGTGAAAAAAGCTGGAAAAAAAAGTGCAAGAAATTTGGTGAACTAGAGAATTGTTACTAATAGAAAGAAATCAATACGATTTTGAATCCAAACATTAATTGAACGTGTTCCATTCCATACATCCCTACTTCATCTTGACCAATATACCATGCTACTTTCTTTTAACCAAAGTTTTTTATAGTATCGTGTCTATCTGAATGTCATATAAGAAACAGCAAAAGAACGATGCTTGGGCACTACGATATTTCGTAACACCGCACCCCAACAACCTCTGGATAATCAGCAGATCTTGCAGGCCCGGTCGTTCCGCAAATTTACAATTCTTCCAAATTATTCTTGATGTTTGATGTACCTATGCATCCTCCCTCTTGTACTTGGTAGATATTGAAATTTCACTGTTCGACTGCACTTTAAACAACGCGCCTCTTAATTCGTTAATTAACCACAGGATGAAAATTTAAATTTATATGTGCATATAGGTACAGTGACCGACATAAGTATTGGAACATATGGATTTTTTTTATATTATTAAAATATCCTAATTTTGTGGAGGAGGGTAGGGTGATAGGTTGTGCATGTCTAGAAACCCCAAAATTTATTTTAATACGCGTCACTTGACAACTAGTATGGCGGTAAATGTAAAAAAAATGCCATGAATCCGTGTTGAGGAAGATAGGAGAAGCGATTAAATATCTGGAGCGACATACTCGTATTTATTCGCGTCTTGAGTGGGGAGTAGTGTTGACTAGCGTTTTTCGAGAGCCGACAAAACAGGAGTATGTCTAATCGCTGTAGAAATTTAATCGCTTCCCCTAGCTTGCCCAACACTGCCATGAATCTGTAAAAAGTGAGGTTAGATGATATGATATCCAAACTAGTTGTTTGGAGTTGGTCTTCAATATGACAATTGTTGTTGCAAGAAACTGTATCTAGTAGTAATAAATAAAATTGATTTAGACTTAAAATGTTTAAGTCTAAACCATTTAGCAAAGATTACTTTTATTGAATATTAGTAGGGTATCTACGGGGTTTTTGTATTAGGTTTCTTCCGCGCGCTCATGTAAAAACTCGTAAGAAAACAAGATATCCGCCTTTTAAAACACTATTTGCCTTTCTCTCTAACGATAAGCAAGGAAAGTGTGTTTTACAGGTTGCGTATACAGTACGCTCCAAAAGTTTCGCGTATACGTGATCACCGTTATGCGCATGACGCGTGTGGCGTCTGCCGGGGGGCGACTGGCACACACTGGAGAAATTTCCAGAAATCGTGGCCAAAATACAAAATAAGAAAGTTGTTAATTGTTTATGTTACTTGAGCTTAATTGACTCTAATGGTGTCTAGGTATTATCCCCACCCCACCTTTTTATACATAAATGAAGGGCTACCTGAATATATCAGTCTAAAGTTAGTATTTCTAAGGGATAGATATTTGTAATTCTTTGAGAGTGAGTGATTTGTGAATTAATTAAACAGGTTTAAAGTGAACTATTTAAATAAATGAATATGGAACCTGTTGCTGGTGGTTAGTATATCATTTTACACCAAATACATGCTGAAATTGTTTACACAATATTCTTAAAAGTCGGCGTACTTTAAATGATTGAAAGAATATCTTTCTTGTGATTTCTGTTAAGTTAAAAGTTTTCTATTCAACAAGATCCAGCGGTGAATTTTTGCTATATTATACTTTATAGTATATACTATGGGTTTTTAAAAAGAATAGCTGTAATTTTCGGTCTTAGGATATTTTTAAGGAAGATATCTAAGCATTCTTTTTCTTTACAGGCTCACGGTCCAAATATGTTACGTTAACCCGCAACGAATTACTTGAATTCCTAATAAGCTGGCTGCCCTTTGGATGATTTTAAAGAAAAGTGTAATTATCTATATGAAGAAGTAAAGAAGCTTATAGGATGTGATACATTATCATCTGAGATGAAGCAAACTCTGGCGCGTTTTATATCTCAGTATAAGAGCAAATGGGGAACAGGATGAAACACCCATCCACCTCCTCTCAAACTGCGTAGCACTGTGCAACTCGAGAGCGTTGCACCTGGGAGCATCTGAAATCGAAGAGGGAGACTTGCCTAGACTGGGGCCCTGACATCTAACACTTTCGAAAGGAATAGATTGAAGGCCCAGCTGTAAAGAGCTGCAGAATAGGGGACACAACAGATCTTTTAGGTCGCAGTGTAACATCACCCTTCTATTTACATACCTACATACAAGAGCTAATAGGCTGCCGCAAATAGAAACATGCAAACATTTTGCAATAGAAGTCAATCCTGATAAACATGAAAAAACGTATTAGGCCATCTACTGATTTTTCTAAGGGTAGTGAAAGGTCTAAAGGGAGAAAACCCAAGGATTGCGAACTGAATTTAACTCCGAAGAACTAAGATGCGCTGCTCGATTGTCACTTAGGGCGGAAGCACAATTAGATGCTGCAAATGCATTAAAAGACATTACAAGTGGAACCGTTAATAGTGCACAGAAATACAGGGAAGCCTTTTAACAAAGCATGTGTTGTGCCATATTCTGCTGACAAAGCGTTGTCAATATTTGTCGAAGCGAAACTTACAAAATTTCAATACAATATTATTACGAATGCAGCTCGGGAAAACGATAATGATCTCTACCCTAATTAACGCGGCCAAAAGAAGTGCTATCCTGAAAATATGAACATTAATGGATCCATAATAATAATAATTGAGTTTATTCCAAAAGCTCATGTACATGATCCTAACGGAAAAATGTCAAATAAACAAGAACAGAATACTAATAGGTATATAAAACAAACAATATAATAAGCTAGACAAACAAAAGGATATTGAAACAAGCATAAAAAACATATTAAAATAAAGTAAAAAAATTAAAAAACGCATATCATAGCCGGACCCATAATCACAATGAGCGACAAAGAGATCAAAGTATTCCTCTTTACTGTATAATGCGCGTTGCAATAAAAAATCTTTTATTTTCTTTTTAAATCTTCGCAGCGAAGTATGCGCCTTATACTTTAGTGGTTAACAATAACAATAACAGTTATAGAATTTGCAAGCATTATACTATACGGTCTTTTGATATAATGCAGTAGTATGCTGTTTCGGCACCAATATATGACCACTGCCCCTAGTGTTGTAATCGTGGTTTAGGGAAGTTAAATTATCTTTTTCTCGAAATGCAAGAACTTCGTAGATATAAATCGATGGGGCAGTCAGTATGCGTAAATCGGTAAAAGCCCGCCTGCAAGAATCCCGCAATGAAAGTCCCGCAATGCACCTAATCACGCGCTTTTGCTGAACAAAAATTCTCTGCATATCGGCAGACAATCCCCAGTGTATTATCCCACCTCTAAGAACTGACTGAAAGCACGCAAAATAAACGGTTTTCAAAATCTCAACGTCACAAAACCTAGTCAAATTACGGATGCCGTAGTTGAATCCGCTATAACTTCTTTGACAAGTTGTCGATGTGATCAATCCATGTTAAGGATTCATCCACAATTAACCCCAACAAGGACACATTTCTTACTTGGTTGGGTAATAAAGTGGTATTAAGATGTGCGTGTGTATACTTATTGTTCTTATGTCCGAATCTTATTATTGCGGACTTATCTGTATCAATGTGTAACTTATTCATTGAAAAATATTCGTAGATCTTACAAAACACGTTAATAGCTTTATGTATCGCCGCTGATTCAGTACTCGCTGTAATTAAAATATTGGTGTCATCCGCATAATTTACTATTACAACATCTTCGTTTTCAATGTAACTAGCAAGATCTTTAATGTAGATCAGAAACAGCGTCAGACCCAGTACCGAACCTTGAGAGCGCCCACCTATTGCCATACCATAGCAGAAGTATCTACAAAATTTAGTTGACCACACGGTTTCACGTCTATTTCAAGCACTGGGAGAAGTCATTGATGCATTAAATGTTGAAAAAACTGAAAATCTTCATCTAATAACAAAGTGGGGTTGCGATGGAAGCTCTGGTATGAGCGAATATAGGCAGAGATTTTCGGGTCCCAATATTTCTGACGTTTTTTCTAATTTCTCTCGTACCTGTACAGTTAATATCTGGTGATCCCAATTCAGCAAGAAAAACTATTTTGTGGCAGAAACCCTCGGCTATCGTCACCAAGATTTTGCAGGCCAATTCGGTTGCACTTTATACACGAAACGAAAGATATTACAGTGGCGGAAAACCAATATATCGAATCGCAAGTACAATCTCTACTTCCAACTGTACTGAACTTTAAGGATAACAATATTCCAGTACGGCATACACTATTGTTTACCATGATAGATAAAAAAGTATGCAACGCGGTCACCCAAACTTCATCGACACAGAGGTGCTACTTATGTGGATTTACTTCAAAAGATTTTTTTTAAAATATTTTAATATATGTTAATATTAAGCTTACCTATCCGTTTCCAACATATATAATATTATCACTAATTACCCTTAACAATAATCATCGGCTTGCGTTTTGCTTTTGTTACATATTGTTTGATGGGTACTGTACATATTACGCGTATAAATATTATATTTCATATTTATCATATCATTTCTAACTTCTCAATGTCTGCACTTTGATAAAGAGAAGTATTTATTTTGGCCACGATTTCTGGAAATTTCGCCAGTGTGTGGAGAGTCGCGGCTGAAGGGTGGCGGCTGGCGTGCGGGGCGCTATGCGTAGGCGAGAGTCGTCTGGCCTCGGCTGCCGGGGATCGTCTGGCGGGGGTCGGCTGACGAGGGTCGACTGGCTGGGTCGGCTGATTAGGGTCGGCTGGCGGAGGTCGGCTGGTGAGTAATGGTGTATAAAGGCTTTGCTCCGATAAGCCATTGAAAAGTGCCCCTAAAGCTATCAGGCTGAAATTAAAGCAAATGAGTACTACTGTCACACATACTATAAATACCAAAAATTAGCTCAATCGATGCCACCCCATTCGAGATATTAGCATAAGGGTGAAAAAATTCAATATTTTTTTTCTCAGGAATTACTTAAGCTATCACATTCAAAAAAAATATGTAAGTAAACACTGATTATGGACATTCTATAAAAAATCAAGAACTAATTTCCTCCACTCAGTTCAAAGTTATTGTTATTTTCCCATTTTTAGGGGTGGTTTTTTGAGTTTGGTTCAAGGTGCGAAATTGGCTTTTTGTTGTATTAGATCATATGCATTTAGGTTTATTATATATTTTTTTCAGTTTTTTCTGTGTGGTAGAACATGTAAATAAAAAATCAAATCTCTTTGAATGATTTTAGTAGGAGCAATTTGTTATTGGTTATTTTAGCGTTAAAATAATTATTTATCGATTACTTTCAGGATTATTTGTATAAATGTTTCAGCCCTATTAATTATAGAAGCACCGAAATGTACAAAACAATATGTAACAATAAAATAATATTTAATTCCGTACACGCAGTTCAAAGTTATTATTATTTTCCCTTTTTGAGGGGCGATTTTTTTGAGTTGCGTTTAAGGTGCCAATTTGACTTTTTATTATATGTACGTGAGTGTATAATTATATTTGTGTTTATTATATATTTCGCAAAGTTCTTTCAATGAAGTAATACAAATAAAGAAAAACCTCTTTGATCTTAGCAGCAGCATTGGGTTATTGATTATTTTAAGGATAAAATTCAAATTATTCATCGATCGGATTCAGGATTATTTATATGTATGTACATTTCAGCCCTAGTATCTATAAAACCATTGACATATAAAAAAAATAATGTAACAATAAAATAATATTTAATTCCGCACACGCTGTTCGAAGTTATTTTGTCCTTTTGGGGGATGTTTTTTCAACTTGTATTTAACAATTCGACTTGATTTTTTGTTACCTATAAATCTATGCATTTTGGTACAATATATATGTTTTTATATGATATAACATATTAACATAAATCAATCATATCTCTGTTAGATATTTATTGTTCTAATAACAACATAATTCTATCCACATTTGTTATTGCAACAAGCTATGTATTTATAGTTCTTATGATTTTCTTAATGTTGAACAGAACCGCTATTCGTATTTTACTTTTGTTACTGCCCAATAGATACATTTATTATACATATTTCTTTAATCAATGTTCTGAGACGTGCATAATTTGTTTTAATATGACACTTATTTAAGAGTTTGGAGACTGTTGTTTAATGTAATTTCTTTATGTAGAATAAACATCAGTGCTATAGAAAGTAAGTTAAAATATGTTCTCACATAAGTGTATTAGTCGCGGTGGTTTGCTAATAAAAATATCTGGAAGAAAAAAACTTAAACAAATAAATAAACGATGAAGATGATACAAATACTTATTTCGAGTTATTAATTCCTCCCAGAAGAATAAGTGAAGGTTGTAAATCAAGAGCATACTTCTCAGTTCATATAACATCACTTGTAAAGAATTTATTAGGAAAAAAGTATATAGTAAATCCAAATGCAGGCATTACTATACTAAAAAGTCAAGTTGGAACCTTAAATTCAAAAAACCACCCCCCAAAGGGAACTTTGACCTTCGTGTACGGAGCTAAATATTATTTTATGTTGACTATGAATACATATATGTTAATAATAAATGTAACAACAGATAATATATTATATAATAATATACTACTTATTATTATTTATTCTTACAGAATTATTTTTATAGCTCAGTGCTTTCATAACTACTAGGGCTGAAGTGTACAACATATAAATAATCCTGAAACCGCTCGATGATTTTTCGTTTTTATTTACATGTTCTACCACACAGAAAAAACTGAAAAAATCTATAATAAACCTAAATGCATGCGGTCTAATATAACAAAAAGCGAAGTTGGCACCTTGAACCAAACTCAAAAAAACCACCCCTAAAAAGGAGAAAATAATAATAACTTTGAACTGAGTGGAGGGGATTAGTTCTTGATTTTTTATAGAATGCCCATAATCAGTGTTTACTTGTATAATTTTTTTGAACGTGATAGCTTAAGTAATTCCTGAGAAAAAAATATTGAATATTTCCACCCTTATGCTAATATCTCGAATGGGTGATCGATTGAGCTAATTTTTGGTATTTATAGTATGTGTGACAGTAGTACTCATTTGCTTTAATTTCAGCCCGATAGCTTTAGGGGCACTTTTTAATAGCTTATCGGAGCAGAGCTTTTATATAGAAGTGTGAGTGCTGCAGTAAAGATCGAGAAGCGTTCAAAGCAAAAAATTAAGGCAAAAAATGGTTGACAATAAGATAGTTGAAAAGATCGGTATCATACTTCAACACTTAGATAATGGTACGCTGACAGATATGGACAAGGCTCTAAATAAGTACATCGCCATGTACCTATTCAAGGCTCGAATTAGTCAGACATATTTGGAAGAGATGTGGGATGATTTACCTCGAAAAAAAAGGGAAAACTCCAGTCATACTAACCATGTTATCGTCATTATAATACACCTAGTCAGTCAGATCACATCGATGATCCACCACCATCCAAAAAGCGTTGTTTAGAATATAAAGCTTTAAAAGATTTTTTTCAATGAATTTAGATTTTGTTGAGAAAAAGAAGATTCCCAAGAATTGAAACTGATATGAGTAAATAAAGATTTTGTAAT
Source organism: Protaetia brevitarsis (assembly GCA_004143645.1). Lineage (NCBI taxonomy): Eukaryota > Metazoa > Arthropoda > Insecta > Coleoptera > Scarabaeidae > Protaetia > Protaetia brevitarsis. The sequence goes on from RXPK01001166.1 coordinate 57,983, forward strand.
ATCTACATTTATACTTGTATATATATTTTATCTACGTAAGATATAGAACAAATAAAACGATGATACATATGTATATAGTTGTATTTATTTGGATTTCCGCTTTTTTGACATTAATACTTACATATAGTGGATACTATAAAATAGTATACATTTATTTCTACTTAACTAAAAACTGATACAAAATAGAAATAGATAATTTAACATAAAACAAGTAAGTATTAATAAAGTAAATAAGTAAATCTCTTTTCCTGCGATTAATTAATCATCTTCCTGATCGCTTTCATAACCATCAGAGGAAAATTTGTGTTTTTTTTGAGGGGATAATCTCTGTAATCCATATATATCCATCGAATCATCTATATTAAAGGTGAAACATATATAAATAAAGTGAAACATTCTTCAGGCGAAAATATATTTTTTTATATTTCTGCATTAGAATTAGGAACAACAAAATAATGTATTGTGCGGTAAACAAAATATTAAGAGTATAAAATCTTTGACACTTAAGTCATTTCAGCTACTTAGTATCTTTGTTTATCATTTAATATTTTTTACAGCAAGTTTAAGTTACTTTTTACGTTTGTGTCCGTACTGCTTTTTTTTGTTCTCAAAAATGGCGTTTCAACTTTCACTACAGGAAAAATCTGAAAGTGAATTTGCGGCGATAATTTTAAGACCACCAGGAAACGGCACAATCTTTTAATGATTGTCATTAGGATGATTTATTAGGCTAAATCATAACATAACACAACAATACAGAACATAATAATAAATAAAATTTTATTCATTACCACTAGATATATTCCCTTGCAACAACAACTGTCACAGTGAAGACGTACTTTTCAGTTTTGGCTGTGCTAATTATGCAAAATTGACAAAATTATTTGACTATCAACCAAATTTAGAAATATTAGATACTATAGTTCAGCTACTAAAAATGAAAAAAAAACAGAAATATATAATTCAATTACACAATATTTTATTTTTTTTAAATGTATAAAACTTCGCACATGGCCCCAAAATTGAATTCTAAGCAACTTTTTCAAATAACTTTTTTGGATACCATGTCATTTAACCTTTCTGCAGATTCATGGCATATTTTTTTTAAATTTACCGCCATACTAATGGTCACGTGACGTACGTTAAAATAAATTTTGAGGTTCTTGGACATATACAACCTATCCCCAAAAAAAATGTATTTTTTGTTCCCATATGTTGTAATATTTATGTCAATCAGTGTATATATACTTACTATCATTCGCAATTCGTGACATCGCGGAACAGGAGATAAGAATTAAATCACGTTATATTGTTAAAGATAGACACTTTGAAATTATATACAAACTTCTAAGCGACATATATCGCTTGCTCCCTTTGCCCCCTCCCCACTATCGTCGATAATTTTTCACCATCGATGTTGGAGATATTCAAAGAATAATTCTTTTGCAGATGTTGGTAGGTATTCAGATAATAAAATTATACCAATAATATTATTTATATTGTTATGAATGGACACTTTTAATATTGTACACAAGCTTTGTGGTAGATTCAACTTTATATTAGTGTTTTTATATAATGTTTAACTGCAGGTGCAGAAGGAACACTATAAATAATTCTACAGATTTCTTGTTTATAAAAGTGGCAAACCTCAATGCGGTTTCCTCTTGATCAATTTAATTATTAAAATAAAATTATCGTTAAGTTTGTTAAGGAAATGTATATATGTTATCAGATTTCTCAGTTAAAACCTCTCTCTTATCGTCCTCAAGAGAATGTAGGTTGTGTTAGAATTGTTTTGAATTTGCATAATAGTTTTATTGTTGAATAAAGGATCCTTGTGTGCATTAAAATTAAACTTAATACCTGTGTAAAACTCTCATACTATATGATGTATTTATATTTAAGAAAACAAAATAGAAATAGGTAGAACTAAAGTGATCTAATTAGCGATTATAAGATTAAAATTCAATAAAATAAAAAACAAAATTCACTAAATACAATTTAAGTTAAGTACCGTAAGTAACAATAATCGAATAGTAAAAACTGAAAAAGTAGAATGTCAATCTCAATATAATACATAGGTAAATATAATATCACAAATAAGTTACATATATTTTTTATAGGCGGTTGTTGCTGCCACATAGCTAAGTACAAATATAACACAAATTGCAAAGTTTGGAAGTTTTTTTACAGCGAGAAAATAACAAATTAATGTATTACTCCTAATTATTACAGTTAAAAGCAGAAATACATTAATTTGTTGTAACACAAATTATTATAAAATATATACCTTAGCCAATTCAACCACATTCAATTTCATTTAAATTATGTTGGTAAGAAAAAAGAATATATTATACACATTTGCCATTTTTACAAGCCTATTACAGCTTTAAACCTCATATTCATAGTTTATCCATAGGTCCAAAGTATGGTATCGCATTCACAAACCACAAAACGTTAGACGAATAGGAAAAAATTCTTATCTTGTTAGAGTTTAGGAAGAAATAAGTAAAAATATTACAGTACATAAATATTTTTCTATTGCATGAAAATTGATTTGTAATTATTAAATATATTTTACCTTTTTCTTTTCCTAATTAACTATCCCCATTGCTTGCATATGAATTAGGTAAAGATTTATGTTTTGTTTCACATGATAATCTAATATGTTCAATATATATGTATTCTTTGATCATCTACATATATTGGCTTGAACCTAGGTGAACTTTGGTGAAACAAACGGAAACACTGTTCACTGGAAAATAGTTTCAATAATGACAGGAAAGGAATATCTGGATTCTGGATTGTTGGTTGGGATGGGTGGCTAGCCACGCGCACTTAGGCCACTCTAGCCGGGCCCATTGTGCTACCTTCCCTAGGAGGCGTCACTCACCCTACTCGCCTACTCGGCCTACTCGAGCCAACCCAAACGAAAAATGAACTCGAGCAGTACAGCATGTGAGGCGCCACCAAAGCTGGCCATACTGGGCCAGAACTCCCCCAGGATGGAACCTCTAAGTTGGGCAAGCGCCGGACAGTCACATAAGATATGCTCCGGTGTCTCGTCCTCTAGGTAACATGCACGGCAGAGTGGGCTGCTAGTCAGTCCTATGCGATGCATGTGTTTATTAAGTTTGCAGTGGCCAGTCAATAGCCCTACAACTTGACGTAGTTTACTGCGAGAAAGCTGCAGACAGTATCTCCCTGTCCTAGAGGACAGCCTGGGTATGGCTTTGCGCGCCTGAGAGCTGGTGGTTAGGGATGCCCATCTCTCCTCGTGTAGAGTAGTGGTCCACTGGTTTTATTAGGGTATTGAGTGTAGCCGAAGAAATGGGAAGAACAGGCTCCGGTCCCACGTAAGGAGAACACGAACCCCGTCTCGCCAACCTATCGGCAGCCTCGTTTCCCAGATTACCTTTATGACCATTAACCCATATGAGTGCCAAGTCATTATCAATGGCGATCGCTTCCAAGGCACTATGACACTGAAGTACTAGGCCCGAAGTATAACTACTAAGGACTATAAGGGCAGCTTGGCTATCACTGTAAAGGACAATGCGTCGTCCTTAATGCCCCTTGCTAAAATTTCTTCGGCACCATGCAGGATCGCCAAAACTTCCGCTTGGAAAGCCGTAGCGACCCTACCTAGTGGCAACTCTAAGTTGAGCCTGAGGTCTGGAGAGAAAACTCCCGCACCTGTCCCCTGTTTTTGTCTTTGATCCGTCTGTATAGACAGCAATCGAAGGCAGTGATTCGACGCAGGGGTCGACATGAACGCGGTAGTGTCCGCCGAAAGCAAATACGGGAGGTACACAGTCCTTCGCGGCACCAAGAAGAGGCGCCTTAGCGACGCCCTCATGGATGATGCGCACGTGGCCGCGATCCCCCCACTCCCCGATCAGAAGACCCCGGGACCGCAACCTTATAGCCGCTCTAAAAGCAGTCTCCTCCACGAACAGATCCAGGGGAGGGACACATAGGAGGGCTTCCATTGCCGCCGTCGGCGTAGTGCGCATTGCCCCTGTAATGCTAAGACATGCTATGCACTGCACATGCATCAGGTCATTCCTGGCTAGAACTCGTCTCACCCTTGGCCACCAGACGAGGGCACCATAAGTTAGCATGAGCCTAATTATGGCAGTGTACAGCCACAAGGTAATTTTCGGGGAGAGTCCCCAAGTCCTACCCAGCACGCGGCGACACTGCCAAAAGGCCTTACACGCTTTCTCAGCTTTTGTTTTGACATGTTTGCTCCAGCTCAGTTTTCTGTCAAAAGGAAAGGAATAGTTACATCAAGCTTGTCTAGATTTAAAAATTCTATGCAACAGCGTGGGTGTAATTTCAAAATGGTGCTAAACGGTGGTTCGCTTATTAGTGTTCTATACCTCTATAAGCAAATTTTTGAGTCGGGCCTCCAAAATTAGAATGAAAGCCTTCGTAAATCTTGTGTCAGGTGTGACAGATCTGTGTTTCAATCTTCACAATACAATATAGCCCTCCTTGAAACAGGTGATTGTTTCTTATCAACAAATTCACTGAAAACTTTCTAAACAATTTAATGCAGTTGGATACTTGTTTTACAGGGTCGTAAATTGGGTTGCCGAGGTCACAGTAATTCAGAACAAATTGAAACAAACCTTTTTCTTGACAACAATAATACAAACAACACTTTTATTTTGTTAAAAACAATATAAAACATACAGTATTTTTTTTATAATAAATTAAAAGAATAAACTCTGATTTTACAGTTTCCTGTACAATTTTCTGTATTTAACTGGTTACGATCAGGACTTAAACAATTCTAAACTCAAACATCTTATTTATTATTTCAAGAAAACTGGTTGGAAAATTTGGCAATTATTCTTCGATCTTCGTACATAAAACGCAATGAAAATAATGATTTATCAATACTACTGTAGGGTAAGTTCTACCGAATATTTAAATGTGTAAATTAATATTTGTTTTAAATTAAACCCGTAATGAAGTATCTCACCTCTAAATCAGTGGAGAAAGTTCAGGGATCCGTTTTTATAATATTCTTGAAATTCATCAGGACTAGGCAAGTTCTTGAATTCAGGTAGCCGGAACAACTGGGAATTTCCAGGAGCGCGATAATAGGAAAAAACCTTCTGGGATTTGTTAGATCGCCATTCTGGAATTTTGGAAATTTAGTTTAAACTATGGAATTTTTTAAATCTAACGTCGATATTATAAAGTTTCTGCTATGGTAAGCTCTTTTATATATAAAAAAAGCTGTTTTACAATTACTTTGATGAAAATCTATTCACGAAATTGTTATTTTAGGCAAAAATGTGAAATTAAACCTCAACTGTCTTCTAAGAGCAATCAACGAAAACTGAACTCATTTGTTCATCGACGCTATCCAACGTTCTCGTGTATCTTCTTTCCAAGGAAGGAAAGTTCAATTTGGATCAATTTTAAATTTGTTTACTAACTACTTTACTAATGTAAGTGACAACTAAAATTAATTAAAATAACAATTTAAAAAGATATTAATTAATATAAAAATGTAATTTAAATTTTCCAACGAGTTTTCTTAATTTACAAAAAGCATTACGACATAATATGAAATAATATTTATAATGGAAACATAGGTGTGATGAGTCATAGTGACTGAATCTGTGAATGTCAAACAATACTGTTCAATTCAATAATTTAAATGACTAAAATATTAACATCACTACAATGTATTACTTGCCTCACCACAATTCTCAATAATTTGGATATATACAAAGAATAATTCTTTTGCAATGAATGTTGGTAAAATGTTCAGACAATAAAATTATACCAATCATATCCTTTATATTATTAAGGATGAATACTTTTGAAATTGTGTACAAACTTTGTGGTGGGTTCATATTGGTGTTTTTATATTGTTTGACTACAAGTGCAGAATGAACACTACTAATAATTTTATTGATTTTTTATTTAATAAAAGTGGATTTCCACGCATTAGATAATAGTAACTGAAAAAAACCCCAATTACAATTAGCCAATTTTATTATGAAATTATCATTCCTTTGCGTGTGTGTGTGTGTTATCAGTTAAAAACAAAGAAGTTAGAGAATATTTTTTTATTTTACATCAGTATAAAGAAACAATTGTCGTTAATAACACCGTGGGAAGGTTTTCACCGTATTAGCTTTTTAACAATTATAACCATTATACAAGGAGTAACAAAGTAACAAAGAATAAAAATGTTTAAACAGGGTAAAAGCAAATTGAATGAGAATTTGCAGATTTTATTGAAATCGAATGTGATTCAAGTGCCTAAGGTATCATATAAACTACCGTAAAATCTGTTTACAAAACGGGAAAATGTCAGTGCGGGAAAATGAATTTTAAAATATTAACGAACTTGGCCTTTTTTATTAATTAATCCTTTCATACAAGGAGTCACAAAGAGTAATAATGTTTAAACGGAGTAAAAACAAATTGAATGAGGTTTTGCAGATTATATTGAAATGAATGTGATTCAAGTGCCTAAGGTATTATATGAAATACCGTAAAATCTGTTTGCAAAACGGGAAAATGTCAGTGCGGGAAAATAAATTTTGAAAAATTGACGAACTTGGCTTTTTTATTAATTAACCCTTTTATAGAAGAAGTAACAAAGAATAGAAAATGTTGAACATGATAACACAAATGTAATGTAAAGTTTCACGTCAAAAACTCGAACCAAAATTGGATGTCGACCGAAATTACCTGTATTTGAAGAGGTTAAGAGGTAAGCAGATTTACGAAGATATGCTTAATACCCTTGGCGATTAATATCCTTAGTATGTTACCGTGAAAAGATGGATTGCGAGCTTCAAAAGGGGTAAATCTCCTATCGAAGATGAACACCGATCGGGAAGCCCAGTTTCTGTGTCCGTCCCCGAAAATGTTGATGCAGTTCATGACATGATTTTGTCAGACTGTCGATTTGGGCTAAAACCAATATTTGAGGCGCTGAGTGTTTCATATGAACGCGTCCATCATATAGTTCACGTCGATTTGAACATGAGAAAGAAAATCTACAAAAGGGTGGAAGCACCGCGTTCGGCCTGTGCTCGGTTTGAAAAAGATGCAGACTTCTTAAGCCATATTGTTACTATGGATGAAACTTGGATACATTTCTACGACCCAGAAATAACAACAATCGATGGAATGGAGACACTTTGGTTCTCCAAGGCCTAAGAATTTTCGTTTAAAAATCTGCTGGAAAAGTTCTAGCTTCAGTTTTTTGGGATTGCCATGGAGTAATCATAATAATTTGGAATAATAATAATAATAATAATAATAATAGTATTTATTGGCAATTGGAGCAAATACACAACATAATTATATACGATACAATATAACAAAACAGATAAATATGCCAAAAAGACTAAATCGCCCTGCATTAATAATAATGACAGTCGGCGTTCTTCCTTTAGCCTATATAACAACTAAAACTAAAAAGAATGTAAAATAAAAAACAAAACAAAAAAACAAAATAATTATTATTCGATGTTATTGACCAAGAAGTTAAGAAGAGAAGACGCGGAAAGTTGTTCAAAGATGTTTTGTTTTTGATTTTGATTTTATAAATATTCTTTGTCATAATTAATCAGTTTTTCATAAATCAAAAAATTCTTGGGAAGCGGCACAATTATTTTACTTTGACCAAAAAACGTTTCGATATATAAATTGTTCAGTTATGTGAATAACAACAGTTAAACGAAACATGTAAAATGTAGTAAACAGACGTTAGATTTAAAATTTAAAGTAAACGATGGAATTGTTTACATACCTTTAAAAATAATTATCAAACAACTGTTGATATTTTTATACATCGAAACGTTTTTGGTTAAATAAAGTAAAATAATTGTGCTGCTTCCCAAGAGATTTTTGATTTATAAGAAAAACTAATGTGTGTACTACGTGAGCAATAGATATTATGTTCTTATTTGCTGCTTAAAAACTTAAGAGAAAGAAGAAATTATTGAACCGCAATATGAAATACAATACATTATACCACAATAAGAAATAATACGTGGGTAGTAGACAAAAACAAAATACATGAAAAAATTCTATGTCCTAACAAAAATGACGTCAGTAATAATAAATTGCGAATATTACAGGGTAAACAAACGGCCAAGATAAAACCAAAAACATATCTCAAACAAAGACGCAATGAAATTATAAAGAAGTAAATTGCAAACCACGGCGGCACGACCTCTATGAAACAAGTGGACAAACATAAAGAATTACCTCCAAGAGAGAGACAAAACATCTACTTGAAGCGCTTTAAATGGCTTTTGAAATAACCCTTATATACTTTAATGTATTTCCGAAAGCTTTTAACAAGTTAAAGAGTATTGTAACAAGACTTAAAGATAGTTCAGCCAACACAAACTTTTGCAGTTGTTCGCATTCAGTTTAAAAAAAAATTGACACGAAATCAATAAATTCAATTCAATTGTTATTGTAGCGAAGTATTGGAGAAGTATAGCAGGTTGCCTTTAAAGTATTTTGGAATAAATCTATTTGGTTGCAAGAAAATAACAAATATATCAAGGTTTATGCGATATCTACACAAGAATTTTTATTTGTTTATAAAAATATACGTAGAGGTACTTGCCTTTTATACATATCCCCGATGTACTTACTATGGTACCATCTAGTTGCCACACTGTGTTTTAATATGTTTTTTTTAATTGTTAAACATTACAAGCAAATGTTAAAAAAATGAAGAAGAATTTTTTATTTTGAACAAACATCATACCGATAGAAAACTATGTTTTAACTAATTAAATTTTACACAAATAAAAAAAAACTAGAAATTATGGTCTCTAGAAATAACTTTTGAAAAATTAAAAGCATTGAAACATAAAGTTCAAAACTAAACTAAAATGATTCGACGAATTAATAAAAACACAATTTTATCAAAATTACACCAATAACCAATAGCATCAAATATATATGTAAATTATAATTCATATGAATCAATTCGTATTAAAAAGGTGCTTTAATATCACTAGCAGATAGAAAAATTCACCAAGTTCAGAGTAAGAGCAATAATAATAAAGCAAATGCAATGTATTTTAAAACTATATCATTACTCAAAAGATTTGATGACAAAATTGTCCAAATGTTTATTCTTTACTGCAAAACTAATTGGCCAAGAAATTAAGAAAGTTCCCTACACTAACTTTAATGGATTGTAATGAAATTACCGCATATAAAACACTTCAAAAGTCTCTTAGGTTGCCATTTGTACATGGCGTAGGAAAAAACAAACATAATAAGGTAGAAAGAACTTCATATGACCTAAAAGATTTAACGACAGATTGTAATTTTGATTTCAACATAACTCTCAAGGTGAATGTTTTGACACTCGTTAAAAGTGTTCTTTTTTCAAGCCTTCATACCGTTTGGTCTGCTTTAGGTCGAAGCAAGGTGCTGATTCCCGGCTCTGCGAGCGCGAAAACGTACAAACAAAAAAACATGGAACTATGTTAATACATTCAAATGAAATCTTGACCGCGCATAATCATTTTTGTTTTTTCTTTTTGCCATACTTCCATAGAATACATTACGATATCCGTTCTAATGCACGCAAGTAGGTTTTTGTATATAAATGTCGGTGAAATTAGTTCGAAAAAATATCCGTATAGATGAAGCCTAGACAAACTAGATTGATTGTCTTACAATTTACATTTTAACAGGTATGTTACTTGAATAAACTGCAACTACCCCTGCCGAAAACTCTGTAAAGGTTACGAAAAAAGGTAAAATGATCTGGTTTCACATCATCAAATGTAAAGTATTGCAATGGAAATAGGTGTTTTGAAAATAATTTAGAGTCATTTAAAAAGATTTCAAAGTATAATAAAGGAGTCATTTTAGGTTAACATGCATCCTCGGTTGCCTATTCTACAGATAAATTTTGAATTTGTTGAAAATGACTGCAAAAATAGACCATATAAGCTCGAGATGCTAATTATAGCCTTATATATAATGTGAACTGTATGTTATTTGTTTACTTACGTGGCATGTTTTTTTTTCTATTTTGTTATATTTTGCTCCGGGAGATTTATCATTCTTCCAGATATTTATATTGAGTAACATTTGTTGGATTACCTGATAGCGATAATAATCTAACAATAAGACAGATTACTGGTAATTTGAGTTTAAATTAGCATTCTTCCTGTGATCACAAGAGACGGCGGTTGTTCGTGAGCTGCTATAACAATTTTACGCCACACACTTAGAAATATCAATGTTCCACAAAGTGTTTACTTAAAACGTATCGATATAACATCTCAATAGTATAAATCCATATCATTACCGGAACAAAACCTTCGAGAAATTCCTATGAAATTTCTTGAGAATAATCTTGAATACCATTTCAAGATTTGACCGTTACCGGATCCCCCGAGAATCGAACGTCCATCTTAACTCAGAGAATCACGTGCCCACACCCGTATTTTGAGCTCTCCATATTTACATCCAAGGTATTTCATCAAGTATATCCCGCTTAAAAGAGAAAACAATTAAGTTTTTATTCAATTGTAACTAGTAAATTAGATTTTTTTTTTTATTTATGTTCACAATATGTTAATTTTGCGGATAAGTTTGTATGAACCGCCAATATGTTGTTATATTAGGAATTTTAATATTTAAGGATTGTCATAAAATCGACACTAAGTAGGTCTATTTATTACGGGGATTTTTACATTTATCCATAATACGGGTATTTGAATATTATGGTTTTCTTACCAATTTAGCTTGGCCATTTACTGATACATGCTCTGATGTTCAAATATTTTTGACATTTCTTTAACCTCATTTATTAAAGTGTCAGGCAAGTTTGAATATTGTTTTTGAGTTAAATAAATGTTGTTTTATATAGAATAAATCCAACATACTGCTGTGTATTAATTGAAGTAATTAAGAATACTAAACTGATTTTTTTAAAATGAAAAAGAAAAATATTAGCTAGCTCAACGGAAAAGAATTTTAATAAAACAAAAGAACTATTAATCTCAGAGTTACTCTCGCGAATCAAAACTTTAATCCAACCACGAAAAGTAAATTGTGAGTGAATGAAATCAGACTTTCTTAATTACACGAAAAATTGAAATGGTTTAAAATAAAATAAAAGAACAGAATCTTTAACCAGTAACGCTAACAAACAATCAATTTATTTTACCAAAACGGACTAAATTACAATTGTACAGAAAAAAAACCCTGTACTGAACATTGTGGCCTAAAATAAAAACTGCACTAGACTCTAATTTAAAGTAGGACAATGCTATTTCCTATGCAAAGCAAAAAAGAAAGGTTTTATTTGTTCAGGAAGATTATTCAATATCTTTGAACTTCTATCCACGTGGTTTCACAAATTAAAATAAACTAAGCGTGGACAATTACAAGAAATTTACAAAAAATGAAAAAGCTAAATGAAAGAACAATGCTTCTACTCACCCAAACGAGGTGATAGAATAATAAAATGATGCAGCAAAATAGATTAACAGAAAAATTAACTCTTACAAAAATATAATGAGAAAAAAAAACTAAAATAAATCTTCCTAAACAAAAAAGTAATTGATCTTATATCTATAAAGTGCACACTTTATTATATTAACAATTATTACAATAAAAATTCCTTGATTGACTATAATTAAAGAAGAATATACAATTAATTTTTCAATACTAAATGATTAACAAAATGGCAACAATGATTTAAAAATACGTCTACTCACGTCAATAGTCGAACAAAGCAGTCCTTCACAAAACCCTACAATTGTTTTTCTTACAACAATCCCTCTCTCAAAATTCCTGCAACGCAGACGTATAGCATTACAACGACAATATTAAAATAGAATACGCATTAAATCAGCACAAGCGAACAATAGACATTTGAATGACTGGATTAATTAAAAAAACTTAACACTACAAAATTAAAATCATACAATAAACTGTTAAACTAAACTTATTCAAAACAAAAACAAAATTGTGAAAATTCTCGGAAAATTGAAAATCAGCTGCGACAAATAAAGAAAATAGAAACGTAAAATACACTGAGCGATAAATGGGTTGTATAAACCACAGCAATACGTACTACTTGCGATCTAAAAGTCTCTAAATTGATAAAACAGCATTATTTGGTATTTAAATAAAGAGTTAAGTTTGTATTTTAAAACGTTCTTTTATTGCAGGTTCTGTTAGAGTGGACACTTATAGTCCGGGCACAGCTAGCTGCTCATTGTATCGTCCCTATTCAAACTCTTACTTCCACTCGAGCAGGTTGGTGTTCCCTATAAAGCCCAGTATCTTGCCCAGTGGAAACTTGAGAACCCTCGAGGGCTCCAATAGATCCTTCCGGAAATATTTCTGCCTGAGTTACCTTCAATTCCTCACATGTGCAGATTACATGTAAACTCGTTTCCTCCTGTAGTTCGCATCTTCGGCATCACGGTTCGCTTACCCGACCTGTGTTGTATAGATATTTTTTCAGGGGACAGTGTCCAGTTACCAGCCCAGTAATGGTTTTGCTTCTTTGTTGCTGCGTCTGAGTAAGTTATCAGAGAATCTACCATCCCCATCCCCTAAAGCGCTTTATTATGGAGTTGACCTTCAATCGACCTCCATTTCTTTGTACGTTCTTTATCTAACCAGATCTCCCTTCTTGCAGAGTCCTTAGTAATCCCACATACGGGCTCTGGCCCTATGAAGTGTCTTTTAGAGCCCTCCTTGGCTAGTTCGTCGGCTCTTACATTGCCCTTTATATCATCATGTCCCGGCGCCGTGCAGTCTCGTGCCAGTGTATTGAGGGATGGTATCACCTAATTATGAATGCATTAAATTTAAATTAAAGGTTCAGCACATCTACATTATTACGATAATGCGAAAACTAATAACAGATAACGAACAGATAATTACTAAATATATTCATAATATAGTTGGGTCGTTTCAATATCCTGCAAACCCTATGTCTATCTCAACTAAATTCCTTTCATCACTTTTATAAAAAAAAAGCAACCTACAGTTGGCCGATACAACTTTCAATATTGAATATCGGTAAGAGCTATTGAATAAAATGGGTGATGCAAGATATTATTTTTAGATAATACATGTTTAGTAGAAGATATTACTATTTAATGTGATCATTAGCGATCGATCAATGCTATTGTTTTGAGTACTTATGTTATTAATGACCCTTCTTGAATACAAAGACGTCACATTGGATTACAGTAGCGGTTATAAGCTACTATATAAAACACGGTTGTTTTCATTTGGTTTTTGGTTTGTTTTATGACTGTAAAATTGCATGAAGATATTTCATCGCATATTCACACCTTGTTGCATACTGAAGAAAGAACTCCAACTTTCTTTAATAGTTCTTTGCCATGCATTTTGTGAAACACAAATATAGTTTGTACAAAGTTTTTTATCTCCATTCAATTTATAGCAAATATTAAATTTTAGAAGGGTGGTTATATTAAACACGCTTAGAATAAAACTAAATGATTTTATTCCGAATATCTCTCACATTGGCATCACACCTTATGAAATATGAAATAAATTCAATTCTAAAAACACTTATCATTCATTTAAACTCTTGAATCGGAAGTCATCTAAAAAAAAAATACGATATTGTAGCAGCTGCCTGCGACAAGGCTGTAAAAAAACCCAATAAAAATACTCATGTTGTATCCGCTCTATCCTCAAATGCGTCAATATTTCTTTAAAATTAGTATCTCTCTTTATCGATTTAATTTTTTTGCTCTACCTTTTTTTGGTGGCAATGTCGTTTTTTAAACGAGTAATCTACACATCAACTTACAACTTAATTATTACCGTTTCAAATTCACATAAAACCTCTTCGGTGAGAATAAGAGATAACTTCCCCAAAAACTGGCCAGCAAATCTAATTTTCGCGAAAATAGAATAATTCTATTAACTAGAAAAATTCCTGCAATATGAGATAGGAAAACATAAAACATTGTGCGTCGCTAACAATATGTAAAAAAAAAAATTGGAATGTGAGAATCTTTTTACTAATAAACAGTGAAACGCCGCTTGCTTTGAAAAGTTTATTTAGTTTGTTATGATCCCTTTACGTTACACGTACTTGGTTCTACAGTTAAAAATATAATATATAATACCACTAATAAATTTCAGCAAAAAGATTTATATTTCCTCTTCACTTCTCATAAGTTATCTCCACCGATGTACAGCTCACTAATCGATTGGAACCTATTTCGTATAATTGCTGTTTAATTTTGAACAATCCATCACTTAATCCCAACATAGCAAAGCGCTTGACATCTAATTCCAGGTCCACAGTTTTGTAAGTACCCTTATAAAGAAAATAAATCTATTTTATACAGCTAGAATTAAAATTTATGCGCTGATAAAAAGGTTTCCTCCATTTAAGGCAATGTTGTTCAAAGAAATAGTAATCTTCAATAGAATCAAATAGATATTTATTGAACAAAAAGATATTTGTCGTTTGAATTAGCTTTTCTTTAGCGCAAATCCTATTGTTTTAAAATAAAGAAATGACTGCAAGAATCCTTTCGATCAATGCATAGCACGGGGTGGTGTCTTGGTTTATTTTTGCCGGTCCTTATTTTTAGTATTGACAAAGGACACCGAGTGCTGCAATCGCCTTACGTCACAACGTGTTGACCAATCAGGAGAAGCCGGCGTATATTTATGTGTGATTTATGTAGTATTGATAATAATGATAAAAATTGAAGAAAATAAACATGGACATATATATACGTGCTACTGTTAGACACTTCGCGTCTTTTGTGTTGTTAGGGCTCTGCCTTGTGCTCTGTTCACGTTTAGATTGCGAAACTATGATGTTTTATTATTGTGTTCCATGTTGTAAAACACAAGTAACGGAGCGGATTCTACCATTAAAAGTGGATGTAAGTATCGTTGTATAATGTAAAAGTAAATAGTGACGTAAACAATTCTGAAACATTTTCTACTAAACATTTCTGTTCTGTGTAAATATTTAATTTCCATAATTTATAGTATTAATATATTTATTTCCTTTGCAGCCATTTGAAGTTTGAATCAGATTAATTGACAGGCCAGACACGACAGACATTAAATATGAAAGACGATCAAGCTATGATGTTTGTCATGTTCAGCTCAGTAATGAAATGAAGTTAATTGTTACTGAGAATTAGCAACATATTAGAGGAACCGGCTGTCTGGTGGCAATATCTGGAATCGGAAATATCAACCCACTTGCAGTGTGTTTGTAAATTAATTTAATAAGTTAATAATAATAAATTTTATATCAGGTCATTCACCTGGCCGTAATAGCGAGGAAAATTAAAACGATGGTGCTTTGACTTCATTAATACATGTACGGAGCCAAAGTATTATAGAAAGCATTGAGCCTTTCCCGCATTTGCTGGATGCCTTCGGTTGGTGTTGTTCAAATTCATGCTTTTGTTGTGGGGTATTTGGCAAAGAAACTTTTAAACATTATGGGTCAGTAGGAGAGGAACACATGCTATCTTAATTGTTGCAAAGGAATACAACCCAAATAACTTATTAACTCCAAATACTCTATATTTAAAAGTTTCTGCTAAATATATGGACTTTAAAGTATTTTATACCTAAATATTGCATAAACAATAATATCTTGCAAATATTATTGGATAAATTAAATAAATATGTATCGTACAATTTTATTTGTTCACAACATAATTTATTCAATATTTTTATAAGGCTGCTTACTGTTTTAAATTTACATACATGGTCTAAGAATGTTAATAATATTTTAAAGAAAATAGACACTATTTTTTTATATAGATGATAATATTAAAAAAAAAGTATGTAATAAAGGTCAATGGCTAAAAAGATATGTAGATGAATATATTAGTTATAGTTATTTATGTAAAATCATCATCATCAGTAGTTTCAGGCATATAGTACAGAAGAAATTGCTGATTATTTTACATAAATAACTAAATTTCCACAACAATATGTTTTCAAATAATATTTAAACTTGAATATACCCCGCCACAATCCATTTCGATATAGCGCTCGGTGTCCTTTGTCATAACTAAACTCTAAGAACGTCATATATGTAAAGAGTTGGATATATATTATGTTACTAATCTATGGCTGCGTTCCGAGTCGCGCATAATGCATATTGTGCGTCTGGTGTAACGATACATCGTTCCGATTTACATGTATGCGTGCATAAAAAGTTTTGCCGCGAAATCAGTTTAGACCCTGACAGAGGCTAGAATGGAACATACAACGCATAGAAAAAAAGGTAATGCAGTCTATGCGTAGCATATGCACGACAAGCAAATCGGAACGCTCACAGTGTTCTATGTCTTTCAATACACGCATCGCATAAAATGCGCGACTCGGAACGCAGCCTATGATGCATAGTGCAAAATATATGTAACAAATAAGCGTATCGTCCGTTTAATTTACTTAAATGTATAAAAACTAAACTCGACATATTTCAACGTTTTTATAAAAACCGGTTGAGTTCGTTTATTTGTGTTTTTTAATATTTGATGCTTTAATCTACACTATAAATGGTATTTCTAATGAATTTTTCGTTTTCGTTCAACCCTCTTTTGACAAGAAGGTGATGGTTAATTTAATGGTGTTAAAAATCAAATATACGCTAGTTTGATAGATGTACAAACGACGAATTTACTGATAAGGAACTTTTTACTCTTTTATTCGTCACAGAGACGTTAATCACGAAAGATAAAATTGAAACTCGCTTTTGAATGTATATTTTACTTACTCGTCGAACGTTTGGCACAGACAGAAAGCGATCATTTAGAACACTTGACGAGTATTAAGGTTATTGCACATTAGCCGTCACAGCACCGCACGTTTCGTCAAAAAAACGAATAGCATTGAAACAATGCATCGCACTGAGTCGTGCTGTGCTGGAATAGTGGGCGCTTGCTCATTTATTTGTAGAGTGGTCAATTTTCGTCTGCGCGCCAGATCAGCACTAGTATATGTGACATTAACGTTTAACACAAGTATATAATACAATGTCGGGAAAGAGCAAAATTATTTATTTATTTAACTATAAATATTATATACTTTCGTCGTGATGATAAAACATTTTGAAAAAGACTGTTCAATATCTACGGATGTAACACGCATAATTAAAATAGTCTTTATAGGTAGATAACGGATCAGATGCACCACCACCAATGCGTAGTGCTATTTGTGTCAGCACAATAGCACACACTGTACAAACTATTTTTGTACCACCATAATGCAAGTCCTGGAACATACCGATATACTTTTCTACATTATGAAACAATGGTCGTTTTCTGGGATTTTCTACGTGCAACATTGTATTACATTTAATGCGAAAAACGTTACCGGAGAATTGTACTATCTCGCATCAAGACTCGACTAACACTGATACTAGATACTAGACACACGAATCGGAGGGGAGTGATTTTACTGCCTTGAAGATATACTACGGCTAAACGTTCTGCATAGTGCGAGACGAGTGTGGCCCGTGTAAGCAGACACGTCTGACCACTCTATTCATTTGCACAGTTTTAATTCTATCCGTTTTTTGACGGGACGCGCCATACACTGGTCCAGAACTGGGGAAATGCGGGAAAAACTACTTGTCATTATAAATCATGGTAAATCTCAATGAATTGAAGATATACTATGGCTAAACATTCTGCATAGCGCGAAGCGGGTGCGGCCGGTGTAATCAGACATGTCTGGCCACTATATTCATTTGCACAATTTTAATTCTATCCGTTTCATGACGGGACATGCCGCACCAGTGTCCAGAACTGGGAAAATGCGGAAAAAAACTACTTGTCATTATAAATTATGGTAAATCTCGATAATTTGTGTTTCTTACAGGTTTCTAAGATGTAGATATTCATGTTAAGTAAGATAAATAATTGCAAATTTTTATATTAAGTAAATAAAAAAATATTAATGTTCAATTTTGAGTTTCGGATGTTACATACAACTAATTCAACATAAACAATGAGCATGAACAGTACATTACATATTGCGCGAATTTTATTGATATCATTCATTGATATTCACCTAGTAAACAAACATAAACAAAAACGTGTTCCGCATGTTTCCGCACCTGAAAATGATTTTAAACTTTAATTAGAGGCCCAATAAGTATAAGAAAATCATTCTCAACACGGTGTTCAAAAGTTCTGCTTTATTGAAGTGTTAAAATTTATTTCTTTTTACGTTTAGTTAGATCCTTAATTGCTAATTAAAATTAAGAGAGATACGACAACATCTAACGTAACTACAATGAGTATCAGCATAAATATAATTATATGTCAAATAAAGCCATTATAACTGTTATCATGGCAAAAATAATAGACCGGTCAATCACCAACACTGTTGCCCCATTTATATATACATCTTGTGTGGCAAAATTAGATCTTATTTCGTTATAAATAGAGTTGGGCAAATTTTCCGGCGCGGCAGGTGCGTATTCAGAACATGCGTTCCAACTGATGTACTGCAATAAAGCACATGAACGGTAGGGTTGCAAGTCAGTAACAACAGTGCCTGTTTTTCTTATAAATGTAAAAAAAAAAATATTTTATCTAAATATGCAGTGATATAAAATGCGAATGCATCGTAAGGTGGCCCGTTTGTTCGTCCGCTTTGTCCATTAATATGATTTATGTTTTATAAATACATACTAAATTACGATAATACTATTGATCTGCTTTATTTATATTACATTATTTGAGGCCCGCGTCGCAATACATATCTGCTCCGCCGGACAATTGCCCAACTCTAGTTATAAATATACTAAAGAAGGTGTAGTGACAATAAAAAGCTGTTTGCAGAAAAGAAAAAATTGTAGGTTTTTTTTCCTTTATGACCACTGTACGCCGTGCTGTCGTGACAGGCTAATTTGCAATAACCTTTACAAGTATGCCGTTGAAACTCGGCAAATAGGTTAGTGACGGCCCCGGTATTTCCTTTGTCAGTTACGAAAACTTTTGATTATATGTTCATTAAACTTGTTTAATTTGCAATTTATCCACCAACCATATAATATATGACATTCACGTAATGGGAAACCTATATGTATAACTTTGCATACCTTGTGAAATGGACATTTATACTCTGGCTTCAAGCTTCTATATATAAGCTGAATGGATTTGTTGTACCAGTCACCTCTTCACAATATTTATTGCTCCGTAGATTCGCCAGAGTGGTGCACTTTTTATTTGCGTTACATCTGTCTGCTTTGAAAACATACTAAAATCGAAAACATATAGCAAGCTAAATCATGAATAATGACAGTTCTTTTAATTTCATATTACACGTAACACCAGCTACAACTAATAGATTTATTCTAGTGGGTTTACACGTGCGTAGATATAGTGGCGCCGCGCCAGTTCTAACGCCAATTCAACTTGTGCGCAAGTAAACGTTTACATGTTGGATGTGGAAAAATAGTAGTTTTTCGAAAGATTGCAAGCTTTTTACAGTATGAAATAATTAACGAACTAATGCATTTCTGCTAATAACTGTAATAATTAAGAGAAATTTTCCCAAGAAAAATTTTCCTCACGCAGGATTCGAACTTACCTCTTAATTATTACAATTATTATCAGAAATACATTAATTCGTTAATTATTTCATACTGTAAAAAGCTTGCAATCTTTGCATATTCGCCGTCCTGCCGGCCTTTCAAGATCTGATATCGACATACGTCGATTTGTCGCACGAGCCTACATATGCCTCGCTAGCTCAAATGGTAGAGCGCTCGTCCGGTAAACAAGAGTGTGCAGGTTCGAATTCTGCGTGAGGAAAATTTTTCTTGGGAAAAATTCCTCTAAATTATTAAAGTTACTAGCAAAAATACATTAATTCGTTAATAGTAATTTTTGTCACCAGTTTTAGTTTCAAAGTTCAGCATGTCTCGTGAACTTATTCGTAGAGTCTCTAAAATAGCTACAACAGTCGTAATTGAGAAAATGATTGACAATTTGCAAAGAAAAAGACGAAATAGAAGGAAAGTCCGCATGTGCGTTAGGAAATGAATTGCTCAGAGGCAGAATTTGGATGCATCCGATAGGCTGCAATCTTGTTTAATTCCAATATGTATGCATTTCGTATAGAACGTATTTTAGCCTTTACTTCTGCAATACCAAATCATGGAATCTCCATTGCTTTTGACAAGCGATCGTAGGCATTCACACATGACCATCTGTTATTCTATAAACGAAAATAAACATCCCATAAACACGGGCATTTTTTATAATTCTCGAGAAATGTGATAGTTGTTGCAGAGCTCCACTTTTTGCCCCTTTTTATTCATTTTAAACCTGAACAAGATACACAAATATAATACCTATTGCTGAAAATTACCAAATACGTCTCCAAATTTATGTTTACATGATGCAATGAATATTTTTTTATGCTCACCACTCTTCCCTGGCACATGGAAAAGTTAGAAGGCAACTAACTTTTGACATATATGCACGCATAGATTTATTGGCGCGCCAGTAAAGGTTTACAAGTAATTTGGGAACTAGCGACAGGCGCCAATAAATCCATGCACGTGTAAACCCATCATTACCAACGTCAGAGTAATTCGCTTACTTACTATTAGAGATGATGATTTTTATTGGCACGCAGTAGCGCACACAGAGAAGAAGAATTCTTTAAATCAAAGAAATGTTTCTTTGCGATTATTTAAAGGAACCATTTTTCTCAGTCAAAACATATTTCCGTCAATAGTGTTATTTAGTGAAAGAAACACGTATTAACTGAAGGAAATAGTTCTTTAAATAGA
This sequence comes from Protaetia brevitarsis, assembly GCA_004143645.1. Taxonomy (NCBI): domain Eukaryota; kingdom Metazoa; phylum Arthropoda; class Insecta; order Coleoptera; family Scarabaeidae; genus Protaetia; species Protaetia brevitarsis. The sequence continues at coordinate 78,813 of RXPK01001166.1, forward strand.
AGCAAAGAAGTGTTTCTTTGATTCGAAGAATCCTTTTTATGTGTAATATTAGTACATAGTAGTGATGTAACGAATGCGTGATTTTACACATTCGCGAATGCGGATGCGAATGCGAATATGTGCGCTAGACATTCGCGAATGCGAATGCGAATGCGAATATTGACTTTTTAACTTTACTAGCGTCATATATTAGTTTTCAGTTTACAACTATACGAACACTTGCATTAAACACACGCAGAGAATTAAATTTCTCCATCACCGCAGCGAAACTAGCCAAGTACAACCGAATCGTTTCGACTTTTTACATCTTATTCTTATCAATTCAAGTTTAGTTTTGAGGTGATTGATGGTTATTATAATGTAAACTGCAAATTTGTGCTCAAAAGTTTGTTTCAGGATTGCAATGAATTTGAATATTAGTTTTTTTTCTCTAAATTATCCATTTTAACAGATAAAAGTTACCTGTTAAAATGGATAATTCGATATTCGCAATATTCGCATATTTTGTTGCGAATGCGAATATTCGTTACATCACTAATACATAGTCACCAAGCAAAGCGTGTGAATCGACTTTTATATGTACACGTATAATACATACATAATGCCGGCAGATCGTGTACAGTCTGCGCCACTGCGTGCGAACTAATTCACCATCTGTACTTATAATAATATACAGCAAGTGATCAATTGTTACTGTGCAAAAAATATTTCCACTTATAAAGCTGTTTACATATTGCTGTGGTCTGGCACCCGGGTTTCCGGAAATTCAAATTTGTATTTTTATTAATTCCAAATCATCTTTATCAATGTAATGATAGAGTTTCCACAATTTTAATATTTTATTTTGAAAAGATTTTGTTAATAGAATTGTTTGTTATGTTTAATGTAATTGTTCAGTTGTGTATTTTAATTTCATTCAATTGTACATATTGCCTTCTTCAGTATTGTATATTTTGTTGTTTCTATTCAAGAAATTTTCTTTGCGATTCATGCGCTGCTTTGGCACGCAATTGTAAATTTATATATATGCGACCGTGTTTAACCCAGAGGCTCAGTTTCTTGAAAGATTGCGGAGTAAGTACATTTAAATTTATTTTCTTTGCTGCCATTTTTGGTAAATTCATTTTTATTTAAAATGTAGTTCGTTTATTTTGATATTATTTCATCAATCAGGGAACTCTTTAATTAATAATTGCTGTTGTATTTTATTGTGTACACAAGTCGGATGTAAGATCAGTTATTATATATTGTTCTAGAAGATATTGATTTTTTTAGTTTAAAGAGTTTAATTTTCCGTTTCTTAGTTTCAAATTAGTTTTCTTTGTTAATCACCTCGGATTAGATGAAAAGAAGCTTTGTGCTTGTGATTAAATTTCAATTTTTTATTTACTTGTTTTGTCCACCTTTAAATTAATTTAGGTTGTTGTAAGTTTGAGACCACGTGGATTTTTTGTGAAATAGGATTTTCTTCTAGAACAAATCTACCGCTTTGTTTGTTAAAGGATTTGCATCGTCCTTTTTAATTGTAGATTCAAGCAGGTTTTGATTTTGGCCAGGACTCTCAGTCCAAGGTTTGATTTTTCCTGTAATTGTAATTAAATGTTTTTTTTTTCTTTTTTTATAAGAATAAAAATTAATTATTGTTAACGTCATTCAAAATTTCAGTTCTTTTATTTTTGATTACTTTCACCCACATTTTATTTTTCATGATTAGTTCAATTCTGAAAATAACCCTGAGTTTGAGAGCACTTTTGCGCCCTTTTATTATTTTTATCCTTTGAGCTAGCTAGTTTTTTTTGTCATTTTTAATTTCACTTTTCACTTATGCTGGTACCATCAGTACACAGCAATATGTTGCTGAATGAGGAAATGCCCACTCGCTTGCGTTCAGGAGCCTGTGCGATTTTCAAACAATAGTTATTTACATTAGTGCAGTAGGTGTTCACTTAAAAAAATCAACATCCCCTCACCCCGATATTCATTTAAGATGATAATAATAATAATAATAATATAATATCATTTATTGGCATTATACAAATCATACCTATGTATATACATATCAAACTCATATAGGCCAAAAAGGCTAAATCATCGTAAGATGCTCTTCCTTAACCTCCAATCAGTTATGACGTCCAGATTTTCACATTGTAATGTTGGCCAAAAGTTTAAAAGTTTAAGTTATGCACTTGATACTCATCCAATTTATACTTCGTTTCATTTTTCGAAGACCCAAGCAATTTTAAATGTCCTCCTGTCACTTTGACAGATCTATATATATTTTCACAACTTCCTTTCTCCGCAGCGTTGTAAAAAAAAGAATTTAAAGGACGCGTGGCCCATATAACGAAGACACATGTATCCCCCTAAACCCTATTAGGACCTTAAGTGCTACCGTCTAATGTAAGAAAACTAGTGGTCATGGATTTTGACACGAATTGAACTATTCACTTATAAGACGATTAGTTCTCTATTTATGTTTATTCGTTTTTTCCTGTCACAGTTTGTACGTTGTAAGTTAATCTCCGGTTTCACCGACGACAAATATCGCACAAATGCTCGCCGCTCAACTCTGTGTGCAACTGTGCACTAACACATATACAATACTTGACAATACCGTGACTGATGTACACTCTGATTAGTTTAGAATGCACAACTCATAAAATGCAAAATAGGAGATTATTCCGGTATACGGTAACGTTCTAATATTCACAGAACAGAGGGATTCCAAAGATAATTTAAAGTTTATGGATGGAAAAATAAAACTCGGAAAAAACCTTAAATATTCAGACGCCAGAGATAAAGACGTACCGACAGAAAGGTTCCGTTCACTGAAAGTAAATACTTTACAACAAAGGAATATAGTGAAATAAATATGTTGCTTTTTAACAGAGAAATACAAATGTTGGCTTAAAATAGCCATTTTACGTTTTACTTAGGATGAACTTTCCGATCCTTAAAGGTTTACAATATAATACCATATTATGGAGTTATAACGTTTGGTTGCCCTCTAATTAATTTTTAATTTTAAGTTTTTTTTTTTATTAGAATAAAATATAACTTTACTTTGTATTGTCTTTTACTTCAGAAAGTTTGTGGTATGCTTATAAGTCGTCAGATTTAATTTGTGATTTTTTCATATTAGGCTTTTTAAGTTTTCTTACCAATAGATGATTGTGATGTATCATCATTGGTTTTACAACATTTTATTGTTGTTAAATATTTAAGGAAAATTCTATAAATAATAGCTTCAAATTAGTGCAATTATTTAATAATTTATAAATACTTGAAAGAAATAGTAGTGAATAGATATTTTAACTTTAACCTTTGCTTGCCAGCTCGTATATTTGCAGGGCCGTTTTATTTTCTTCTATGATCATATCTTAAAACTACAAACCAAAGTAACATCAGCCGTATCTACTGCCACTCCCCGAGGTGTAAGTTATCAACTATTTATTGAATATAGCTAATGACATAAAAGAATAATTGACAAACATATTTTTTAAATACATTAAATGATAAAACGAAATACATTATTAGTTTCTAACAAAAAAAAATACAAATAATGTGTAGGTATTATAATTATCTATGTATTTCTCTTTCAAATAATTATTTTTATATAAAATGGTAACACTGCTGAAGAGATCAGTCATTACTGTAAAATATACGGCTTCCAATAAAAGAAACCTATCAATAAGTATATATATTTACCTCTCCTGTCTGAATTTTTAGTTTTCACATTTTTATTTTCGACACAAAACACAATTTATATTTACGCAGAGATCTCATCGCTTTAGTTAAAATTCCTTTTGATGTTGCTCTGTCATATCAATATTAGAACATTATTGTGTCGGAATAATCTTCTTACTTGTATTTTATAGCTTGTGCATTCCAAAATAATCAGAGTCTACATAGTGTCATTTTTTATTGGCGGCCTTTGTCCTTGATATACAACTCATAGTTTAGATATATTGATCTCCCTATTTGCAACATTTTAAATGTACATTATAACTGCAGATAGTATTGGAATTGCGAAAAATATTTAGCGTATGATTTTAATTATTGCTCCGGAAGATTGTGACCCATTTTTATATAGTATTTTTATTGGAAACTCATGAGGTGAGTATAGATATTTATACTAGTATCTGGTTGCCGTTAATTAAACTATAATTTATAAATACTGATAGACACACGTATTGATGTTAAGATTTGCCTGTTAAAAGTTGACAGAAAGGACCAGTCAAGATGATAGATATCTGGAAACGAAGGTGCAATAATAATGTTTTAAATATCGTAATATTTTTTTAATCTTTTTTTGAATGGTATTTTTTTATAGTAACGAGATAGGAAGGACGATTAAACATAGTTTGAAGTATTTTAAATACTTCCTAGCTAAGTGACGAAAATATAATATTAAGTATACAATATATTGCAGTATTCTTTTTAATAATAATGATTATAAATAATAGAAATAAAAAATTCGGGATTAATTTTACGCGTTCATAAAAATATTTAAAAATATTTTGTTTGAAATTTGATTTTTATTCGGATAGTTTTTAATAATATAAATTAGATAACACGAACAAATCATTTGGCAAAATTATCAAATTGACAGTTTCGGAAAGTAATCATTTAGAACGCTGTTTTGAAAATGAATGGTTGTTGGAAAGGTCTGTTTGTAAAAAAAAGAGAGAAGAATTTTTTGATGGAAGTCAAATTACTGAAAATTATTAAGGAATTTTTTAGTAAGAATAGAAACAAATCATTTTAAAAGACGAGATAAACTTTAATATTTTTCACTGTTTGGTTTATAAATGGCATAATAATATACTTTCTGGACATTAAATATACAAAAACAATGATTGTAACAATAATAGGTATATACCGACAATAATAATTTATTGTAATGTCAGAGTCACAGTCTACCATATTCGACATGTTCAAATTCAATAGTTTAATTTGCCCGACTTTTAGCTCCTTGCGCAGGCGTCGAAAATAAAAAAAACAAAAAAAATTTTGATTTTATATCCGTAGTAAGTCGATGAGCCAAAAACATTTCCCAGATATCAATATTTCACAAAATGGCGGCCATTTGAAAAAAAAAGATCCGAGTTTTACCCAAAATTTGCTTGAATTTGTTACAAAAAAAAATGTTGAAACATTTTGTTTCAATCTGAAGTGGTTCACCGACAAATGACACATTTCAACAATCTTTGTACTCGAATTCCAGTTGATCGTCAAAAACTTTGTGAGTTATGAATCAGGCAATTTTGAAAAATGCGTATAAAGATATACGTAGCGAAAATTGTTGCGTTTCAACGGCGGTGCTTTTCTATTATCATGACTTTCTTACGGATAACTTGAAATTTTTGCACGTGCTGCATGGACTGTATGCACTCATAATCGAAGACTGCAGCAAAAACTTCAAAAGCCAACATCTTGGAAGTTGTTGAAAGTTCAAAAACAACAAAGCTCATGGCGAGTTCCGGTTAACCGGAAATGTAAGAAACTTGAAAATATTTTAGAAATAAAGATGAGTCCCAAGTTATTGTGAACCCCCAAATTTTAAAAACTGAAAGTTTTCATTAAGCTCGAAGCCTGTGTACTTATGTCGCAAGATATTTTCTAAAATGCAAAAAAATCTCAACACAGCTTAACTGATGCATATTTACAAGCAAGAGTATGATGAAATATTGTCTCAGAAGAAACGATTTCATTCTTCGCACTAGTTAATTAAAATATTTTTATTTATTTTAATGTGAATAAATGTATGTAAAAATGTTGTAATAAAAAATAACATTTTTTTTTTACTTAGTTTTACTAGTAAAAACATTTAATAAAAAAATGCACCCATTACAATTTAAAAGCTGGTTCGCTGAACTTAACTTTTGCTGATTTGGTCCTATTTTCAAAAAGTTTACCGAACCCTGGTATATAGATAGCATTATACATGTAATTTAACAAATAAGATTTTTAACAAATTCCAACAAATATGAGCCAGCAAAATTAATGACTACTAACCAAATTATTAGTTTTTCAAGCGAAAATATGGAGGAAAGAATAGAATTTCTTGAAAAAGCAAAATGACGTAGAGGCGCTTTTTACGCAAGCACTATTAAAAAAAATTAATATTCGCATATACCTATACGAAAAAATCAATTAGTTGAGGATAACAAAACAATTTCAAACAAATTTTATCATGAAAATTTAGTTAATCCAACAAAATATTTCGTTATTTCAGATAAATAAAGGATGAATCAATAATTTGATTGAATCAATAAAATATTTGTTTGCCCATATTTAACTCAATATTTAGTTAACTTAAACAAAATTTAGTATTATCAAATAAATCGGTTTTTCGGTGTAGGACTTATACAACTATATGTAATTTTGAATTTGAATCAAGAGTTTAACGTTGATGATTTTCTGCGGTGTGTTGACATAAATACTTCTATAAAATTAAGCCAAATACCTAAATATATTCTTAAATTGATAAATTAATATTAAACGTATATTAAACGTATTAAAAGTATTTTCGTTGTTTCTTTTACATCTCTCTTCTTACAAAACAATTTTAACAGTTACATGAATATGTAGATTGATACTTCTTCAATTTATTCTAAGTTTTCCGGAATTTGTCGCTTTTCTATATGTACTTATTCTAATGAAACTTTGTGAAGTTATTGTACAGAACAATCCGGTTTTAGTACAACGAATTTCATACCTTACAAACGTTGCTACATCATGCATCCGGCTGCTTTTATTTATTTTATTCAATTAATTAGCAAAGTGTATATATAAAGCTTATACCCACTTTTAACGGTCCTTTGATATTTTCGTGCAAAACTATAACCATGTTTAAAAATGTTTTTCGTTTTCACTCTTCATCTCCACTGTTTGAACAATAGGTAAAGATTTGTAAGTATTTGGACACATACGGTTAAGAGAAACTAATTTGAAACCTTTCTCCTAGAAATTAAATAAATAATTAGTAAGGATGTTTGGAAAGTTTTAGCTACATACTCCATAACTATACTCAATTAAAATTATTACGTAAACTAATATAATTAGAATGTGCCTCATAATTTGGAGATGTTTTATGCGCAGCAACACGTATTCTAACACAATTTTAACATGTAATCGATGGTTAACGTATGGAAGTTATGAATGTATTATGTCCCTCAATTTTGATATATATCGCAACCAAAAAAAGCAACAAATTGCTTACCATTATCTAAATATTTAGATAGAGAGAAAATTAGAAGAACAATAATGTCAACTAACAGAGGAAGTACATCAGCAACAATGCATAGAAACAGGTTGAAATAATATCACAAAAATAACAATAGGTACACAGTTTATAACAGATCTATGATCAATGACAGATAAGATCCGCTAATTTTTGGAGTCAAAACTATTTCCTGCGAATCTATAACGATAATGTATATTCCAGTACTCCAGTTACCTATACAGAGTGTTTCACCAGCAGGGAATTCCTCTATAACCCGTAAACAGTGGCAGATAGGAAAAAACTTTTTATAAATTGTTGTAGGATTATAATTGAAGACACGAGTGGATGAAGGTGTTATGTTACAAAATTAAACTTTTTCAGAAATTAAGTTTTTGTATGTAATTTTTCTCAAAAGTAGTGTAACATAACCCCTTCATACATTCACAAGACTCAAGTGTTCTTCAATTTCTGAAATTTTCGATGGTGCTATGTGAAAGATGGGTACAAAACACCTTGATTCATGCAAAAAAGCAGTTTTTAAAATGCGACATAGCACCTTCATCCACTCGTATCTTCAATTCCAACCTTCAACTTCCTTTTTTTTAAATACAATACTCCCAATATTATTGCATTTTTAGAAGCGGAAGTAAATTAAAAAAAAAAAGATATAACATACTTAGCGGTAAACTCATTATTTTCCAAGATATCTTTGATTTTTTAAAAATTATGTCGCTGAACTGTTTGAGAAAAACTTTTGTAATTTAATTAACACTTAGAATATGTGACTCAAATTTTTAAATGCCATAACACGGACTTACTTATACCTACAGGTGTGTTTATAGTTGTATTTTACTACACTGGGTGTTCGTCACTAAAGTGCAAACTCAGTCAACTTCAAATGGGTATATCTTTTTTCTTTATTTTTCCGGTTATTATACCTACTTTTTATTAATTTTTCATTGTTGCCATCATATTTGCAATCTTAGTAAGTGACGATTCTATAATGACAGGCTCTTTTCAATCGTGTTTAATGCAAGTAATTAAATTATTTGTTGAAAATGAAGTTTTCGAAAGAAGAATTAATTAGTACGGTGTATGTACTGGGAGAATGTAACAAAAACTATTTTCTAGTTTCACTTGTACAGTCAAAAACATCCAAACGGTGAAAGGAAACCTAATGTGGTCTCTTTTAAAAGACTGAAGGACAACTACTAAAGAAAACGAATTTACGAGCCGTCTTATTAGGCACAACTGGAACTTCATCGCCTTTTAAACAAAAACAAATTTCATCCATTACCATTATCAATTGTTCTAAGAACTAGATCAATGTGATTTCAAGCGAAATTCACCATGGAAATGGAAGCAGAAGGCAAGATTCCGTTCCTAGATGTTCTGGTACATAAGAAGTTAGACAACACATTCAAGACTACAGTGTACAGAAAGCCTATACACACAGTACAATACTTATACTTCGACTCCAACCACCCGAATAATGTGAAAGTTGGAGTAGCCAGGTGTCTATTTGATAGAGCCAAGAATATTTTCTCAGAGGAAGAAAACAGGAGTTCAACAACATAACCCACACATTAAAACAGAATGGTTATACAAACATGGGGTTGTCATTAGCAAGGAAGAATCGTGTAGCAAGACCCAGAACAACAAGACAAGGGGTGCACCACTGTAATCCAGTACGTAAAAGGCTTATCGGCAAAAATCAGGAGACTAGGCAACAACTATAAGGTTAGAACAGCAATAAGAACGACGAACACCAACAGATCAACCCTAACCAAAACAAAGTCGGACAACGTGAATCAGAGAACGAAAAAATATATATACCGAGTATCATGTGAATGTGGCAGACCACACATTGGAGAAACAGGCAGATCTCTGAAAGTCAGAATCAAAGGACACCAAAAATTGGTTCGACTGGGGGAGAAACGGATAAGTCTCGCTTGGCTCAACATGCTTGGGAAGAAGAACACAGGATTGAAGGGGACGAAGCGACATCCTGGCAAGAGAGGAAAACTTCATAAAAAGGAAATTGAAAAAAGCAGCATATATGGCCATAACACCTAATGCCATAAGCACGCCAAGTCTTGAAATCAAAGATGTCTGGTTGCCAATGATTAGGAATAGCTTATTCAGAAGACCGGCAACCACGATCCCGGAGACAGAATAATAATAAACTACTACGCATGCAAAATTACGCATACCAGTGCGCACCACGTTCTGCGCCTATACCTATAGCTTAAATATAGGTTGTAACATAGCAATATCTGTCTGTTAGTATTCATCCATCGTCAACAATCTCTCGTCACGAGTATTTGAACATGCTGGACGATACAATCGATTCTTTGATCACAGAAAAGTTGGAGCAAGATTCAGATTTATTGGAGAAGGAGTATTTCCGCAAAATGGAGCGCCTCCACTTTACGCTGCCGGAGTATGGATTGGTCGAATGGGGGCTACAGAATGGCCTGACAAATCGCCGTATCTTACACAACTTGATTTTTTTTCTCTGGGGCCATCTCAAATATAAGATGTATGCCACGCGTTCAGCTTTCTTACAAGAGTTACGTCAAAAATTTGTTGAAGAATGCCAACGAATAACTCCAGAACTGCCGCGAAATGTCATAAGAGCATCCAAACGATTTCTTTCTAATCGTATTTTATTATACGGGTTGCAAATTATGCACTTTTTGCTTACCGATTAAAAAAAGTGACTTTTTGATACATATTGCCGTAAAGAGAATTAAAAGACCGTTGGAACGAGTCGTTCCAAAAGTAATCTTCCTTATTGAAATTTTAAAGGTGGGCGGTATTATTTCGTCTACGACTGAGTACTCAAAGAAACACAAGCTTACAGGGTGAATCAAGAAGAACGGATCAAGCACCAAATGTCTAGTTTTCAAATTATTTCATTATTACCCGGATAAGCATGGTGAAATGAAAGGATTTTTTAATAAAGTTACGCATGAGTTTTCGTGAATGATAAAAAGGTAATATAGGGGTTTTAACTCCCTGATTTCTCAAATCACTGTTCTTGAAATAATTAGAAAAATGTGCCGCAAGCAGACCTTTATCTAAACTTTTGTTTCTTGAAAACTATTCTATTTAGGAAAACGGGGTTACCGCTGTCTATTAGACATTAAATTATAGCTCACTACGTATTTTTTGAAACATTTTCGTTCATGATATCCATAAAAAAAATATTTTTAAATATTTGGAATTAGGCGTTTCATATGGTTTTTCAAGAGGAACAATCATAAAGAATATATTATTAATTATATATACTATCTAACTCCTGTAAGTTTGATTAAAAGATAATAGAACTATAATAACAAAATAAAATCCAATTATGACAACTAGTATATCCAATATACGTGCTTCGAAAGGCCAGTAATTATATCACAATTCCACAAGTGTAATTAATTAATAGTGGGCCGTGGGCGCAATGTGCTAAAAAAAAGCTATTATACTCGTTATATGAGCATTAACATTATTAGTATTGTGTCACCAGTAAAAAAAAATAATAAATCAACACACTAAAACCATATGCTCCAAATAAACCTCCAATAAATCCATTATACTTATTTATACTTATCTATATTTTGGGGCACCGCAAGAACACAATCCCTATAAATTTGACTAAAAACTAATGGGAGCACACAATGCCTGAATACGATACCTTAAATATTTATGGCTATGAGTGTAAAGTAGCTTTTGATGGGTTTTCTTGAATAAGTTTGGCAATTTTGACACAATATCATTAGAAATGTACGACCAATAATAATAAGAACATTAACACATAGAGAGATTTGCATTTATCCATTCCTAAATGACTTGAATAAATTTCTTTAATACTGCCTCCACAAACTTAGATAGAACAATTCGTACACTCCACACAACACAGCCACGTTACAATTATAGTTGCTCCCGTTTGTAAAAGTAAGGTTTCAGTTCTTCTGGAATTATGGGAATATTTTTTTGCGGTCAATCGGTATAACAATAAAAATAAACTCTATTTAAAATTGGGTCACGTGAAGTTTCGCTCGCAATAAATATATTATTATTCTATCTCCACAACATATAGAACTTAGCAAACATCGTTATTTATATTAGATGTTAAGCGACACCGTTTTTAACAGAATTAATTAATGTCATATTGATAAACAGATAAACTAATTAACCAACATTGAAGCCTGCTGGGTGCTAGCTGTTTCACTCCAAAAAATAGCTAAAGTGGTTTATGGTTGGTGCGTAAAAAGATATTTTTCTGTAGTACCAAGAATTAGTGCGAGTAGGTACCCATCAATCCGGAAATATCCGCATTCAACACCATTTAAAGTTCTCGAGGCATGTGCAATAGGACGTCTGTCTTCATTTGGGAATACTTATGTTACCAATATAATTTCCTAAGCTTTGAAATTACAATAAATTCTTGTTATTAGTAAATACCATTGTTACAATAATGAATAATTCCTGTTTACATGTTTAATGCTGAGAAAGGCACACTGTATTTTTAACCCAAACAAATGGAAATTTTTTCGCTAACTCGATCTGTGTTGTATAGATGCTTTTTTCAGGGGACAGTGTCCAGTTACCAACCCAGTAACGGTTTTAACTTCTTTTTTGCCGCGTCTGAGTAGGTTATCAGAGAATTTAGCATCCACCTCCCCTATTAGCGCTTAGTATGGAATCGACCTTCAGTCGACCTCCATTTCTTTGTACTTTCTTTATCTAACTTCTTTATCTAACCAGGTCCGAATCTTTTAGCAGAGTCCTTGGTAATTCCACATACGAGCTCTGGACTATGCAGTGTCTTTTAGAGCCCTCCTTGGCTAGTTCGTCGGCTATTACATTGCCCTTTTATCCTCATGTCCTGGCACCCAAATCAGAGACACCGTGTAGTCTCGTGCAAGTGTATTGAGGGATTGTTTGCAGTCTCTAACTAGTTTTGACTTAGTTACAGTCACAGACTTAGCTTATACTTATTTTCCTCCTCATGCAGCCCTCCTTTGCAATCATTTCTGTGCAGGCTGCAAGGGCGAATATCTCTGCCTGGAAGACCGTCCCATGCTTCCCCAGGCTTATGGATATCCTTTAAATAGGGCTCGGTCCACAAATACCTCCTGTGCCCTGGCTAGATTTGGATCCGTCCATAAATCAGTCATCAGAAGCAGTGATATCGCTACGTGCCTGGTCTCCGTTCGGTATAGAGATTTTCACCTTTTCAGTAAAGATAATCTCGGCTACCATACTGTCAGTGGGCATTTGCAACAATGGCCCGTCCAGTATCGTACCCGTAGTATCAGTGAGCCCTCCAACCCCAGTATTGGGATGCTCCAAGTTGTTGGTTTTCAGTCTAAGGATCGCATTCATAGCAACCGCTTTCACATAAAGCTCCAGCGGGAAGAGACCCACAATGGCTCCTGTGCTGTTGATTACACCAGTGATTCCCAGCAATGCCTGTCTCTGGATAGCAGTTAGCATAATACCTTAAATTGATTCTACATTCATGAAGAATACAAAAATAATACGGAAAATTCGACGGATTACTACCAAAATGTTAAATCAAACAAAAACAGTAAGATGTATTATACTTGGAGCCCCCTACAAGTACTAAAAATTCCTTGAATTTTTTTACGATAATTTTTCGTCAATAACAATGAAAATATCGATACCGATAAATGTAATTTTTAACTAAGGAAAGTAATCTTGAAATGAGAAAATACAGTGCGTGTTGCCGCATTAGGACGGTAAAATGAACCCACTGTCAAGGGAACATCTCAATAAAAACGGAAAAAGCGTCGGCACATTTGATTTCAGGAGGCAAAAATTCGTGGCCTTCGATCCGGTTATTGACTGCTATTGGCTAGAACGAACTGAAAAAAAGGAAATCAAAATTTGCTAGTTGTGGGGTTAACATGTACCTCTATCACAGCTGTCAAATGACTATCAAGAACTATTTTAGCAAGAACTGTGCTTATCTTCCTATTGACTATAATAAACTCAGAAAAGCTGGCAATTTCGCATAGTTAAAATTTGCTAGCTGACCATGTGTTACATTAGCTAATAGATTGTTAATGCTGCGTTTACAGTTGATGAGGCCAAAGAATGCTTTAGAAAGGTAGTTCACTTTGGATAACTTACACATACAAAATTTGAATTAATTTCGTCTTTTTCATATTTTCCAATATATTATCTACGTTGGGGTACTAGATATAAAACTGATTTAATACTTTTCATTGATCCCAATCAAATTGCGATAACTTTTTCTTTAGAATAATTTTTCCTTTAATTCATCAATTCTCAACTTTTTTTGCATACCATTCCAGTGCATTGTGGATAAAGCGCATACGACCGAACTAGACCCAGTGTACTGTATGTAGCACATATTCACCAAAGTAGTAGTGCAATAAAAAAAACTGATAAAACATTGTATAAATTGTTACAGTAATAAAACAACTTTTATTTTAAAGCGTTAGTAGATTTTATTAAACAACAACGGAGTTAGAAATGTTTCATAACATGAAGGTCAATGAGATGGTGGTTTTGCAAAGATGCAATAAAAGAAGCGATGTTAGGTTCAATTATAGTCATCCGCAAATTTGGGTCAACATCAAATTTGTTTTGATATTTAGTTTTAACTTCCAACTTTGCAGAAAATCCAGCTTCACAATAGGTAGATGGTTGAAAATGGAATTGAAAATGACAATGGTTGTTTGGATAAAATTGGATACTTATTTTTAACTCTCAACCAAAATTCGGACAACTCTAAGTTGGCGAATTCCATTTTCAGACCTCCATCGCAGGACAGCTCTATAAAAGACTCGTGAATCAGGAATGCTTTTCAAAATAAAAGGATTGCGAATCCAGAGGAATCCAGAATCTCCTCCAAAATCCAGTCTTCTTTAAAATATTTCTCAAGCGTGTTAATCAACATTTGGCATTGTTATTGTAAGATTTGCCAAATGACAAAGTGATTGCAGACTTTTATTTGAAATACTGTCATCTATCATTCGACATTTCCTGACAAAAGCCCGAATTTTATCATCTACCAAAATTCTATTTGTGGTTTTACCTTGCTAGTTCAGATGACTAAGTTGATTAAACATATTTGCTAGTGCTGTCAGCTACAACTCGTCTGTTAATCGATCTTGTAATACAAAATTGGTTTCTATTAGAAACAATTGCACCTCGGAATGCAACTCGAATAACCTACAGCATTCTTCCCTTTGAAAACCATCTGACCTAATATTTCACCTAACATACATGTAACTATATCTTTTGCAATATTTATTTAATTGAAGGCAATACATAATTATTCTATTGTTTGCTCACGTACCGCTGATGGTATCCGTACCATAGTTTGAGAAGGCGCTTTAATTCCTTTACGTTTTCTGAAATTATATAGTCAATCAAAGCTAGCTTGATGCCTTTTATGGTATTGTACAAATTTGTATAATCTCTGCATACTGATATCAAAAAATAATGTTGTTTTGTTCTTTACAGAGAGATTGAACGTTTTATACGAAAAAAACTGGACTCGTCTGGTTACGGAACAACTGAAGCGATTTGAGAAGGTAGTGGTTGAATCCGGTAAGAATGGCAACGTCTCAGCAATATCAGATACCCACTGGACATTCGGCGGAGCACTTCTCTATACACTGACTTTACTGACCACAATAGGATATGGTCGATTATCTCCAAGAACCGCATCAGGAAAAATAATTGCCATGTTTTACGCAGTAATCGGGGTGCCTTTGATGTTGGTATTGCTTTCGCTATTAGGATCTTTCTTAGCAGACGCAACAAGGAAAAGTTACTCTAAACTATGTTGTAAGAAAGAAACCACCGTCAATTCCATCGTTGGATATCATAAAGCTCCATCCACTCCAACAAGAAAGCATACCTACAAAGCAAACCATGACGGTAAACTTTTACACATATTTCGATTACTATGCTTAATTATAATAATGCATTTTTTCCACAGACTGTACCATCCAAATATTGCCTCACAACAGCCAACATAATATAAATTATAAGCAGACACATACCTCGCAATATACAGACTTTCACATGGAACACCAAGATATGCCCAAGAAAGCTCTTTTGGCAACCGTTCGCGCAAGTCACTCAAGAGGCCGTTGTAGACAAGGTCAGGTCAGGCAAATGTTAGCAGAGTCCCACTTTTGCCTGCCGCATCCTCATGGGACTCCTTCCAGGTCAATACCCGGATCTCTGACTGCGTCAGATGTAGAAGAAGCTGAAGATACAGAAGATAGTGAACATGGGTTGGTACAAAAAAGAATTAAACGATTTAAGCATGATAAAACCCACCTAGTATGCAATTTTTTTTCTTATTTTCTTACAGCTTCTTAAAGGCACCCAAATTTTCACATGAAAATACTATTAAACGTTAAACGATTAGGTAGATACCCTATAAACCATACTTTCTCACTCTAAGTAAAAATAAATAAAATTTAACACTTTATCACTACAGGAAATGTATTAATTGCTACTCTCAACTTATTACTGCCGTTTAATTTGTTGTAATTACATGAAATATCAGTAAACTTACAAGATCCTTATCAAAGTCAATACAGTTTTGAACAGCCTGTATGTTAGATTGTGAAGTGTGCGTGCCGTTTCTTAGAATTATATCTACATTCATAACATAGCAAATCTAGAGTCTCTACTTGCAGTATTAACCGAGATATTAATTTCTGAATGATGCAATGATTATTATTTAAAAAAAAAAGAAAACTTAAATAACTTAAAAAACGGCAACATGTAGCTATAGGGATAGGTAATGAACACTGACATATTTATGGTCATAGAATCCAAAAATGAATGCAAAATTAGATCATTCTCTTTAAAATAACAAAGTTGGCCTGCTTTCCGGTCCAGAAGTGATATTTTGGTTAAAGTATTTCACATTTATAGTTCCAATCGAATAGATACTAGTGATATAACGAATAGAATTCGCATGTTTTTGAATATTCGCATTCGCAATATATAGGCGAATATTGCAAATAAAAAAATTACCTGTTAAAATGCATAATTTAGAGAAAAAAAAGCTAATATTTAAATTCATTGAGATCCTAAAACAACCTTTTGAACACAAATTTGCAGTTTACATTAGAATAACCATCAATAACCTCAAAATTAAACTTGAATTGACAAGAATAAGACGTAAAAGGTCGAAACGATTCGGTTGTATTTGACTAGTTTCGGTGCGGTGATGGAGAAATTTAATTTTCTGCGTGTGCACGTAAGCGCTTAATGCACGTGTTCGTATAGTTGTAAATTGAGAGCTAATAGATGGCGCTAGTAAAGTTAAGAAGTTAATATTCGCATTCGCATTCGCGAATGTGTAAAATCACGTATTCGTTACATCACTAATAAAAGATAATAAAAAGATAATGGTGCCAAAATCTCAAATATAAGTAAATAATAGAACGTCATAAACTTTTAATGAACCGTTTGTTTTTTTCCCAGCAGGGAGGAAAGTTGTACTTTTCCTCTCTAGGTCGGAAAGTAAGTGACATTGACATGATGAAACCGTACATCTTATAATATGTGACATTATTGATAGTTGTACATTCGACCCAGTCTGAGTCTATTTATGAGATAATTACTAAACACTTTTAAAACGACGCTAACTTGGCAGTTCTTAAAAAAAATCTCATCTCAGTTCTCAAGCCACGTGAAGAAGGTGCTATTGCAGGCCTTGGGCCATTATTAATATAATAATATAATATAATAATATTTACCCGCGGCCTGCAATAGAGCACTTTCCTTCCTTGGTTTGAAATATACTATTAGAGTCATTTAAAACAGATTTCAAAGCCAAATGGACAACTAATTGAAAGTTGAAGTGCATACTCAGTTGCCTACTCTACAGACAAATTTTGAATTTGTTAAAAATAACAAACTTTAAAAATACACCATTTTAGGATTAGTTTCTATCCAAAACCTTACATATAATATATGGACTTTATTTTATTTGTTAATTCAAGCTTACCTGGCATATTTTTATTATATTTTGCTCGGGGAGAAACTAGAGTAATTAACGGTATCTTAATGTCAGTTACTGATTATCCATTTGAATTCGATGTTGGCTTACCTGACAGCGATAACAATCAAAGGCAGATTGCTGGTAATTTTAGTTTAAATTCTCATTCTGCTTGTGGCCACGAAATACGACGTTTGTTAGTGAATTCCTATAACAATTTTTATGCCACACTCCCAGAAATATCAAATTTCCATAACGTATTTACCTAAAAATTATCGATTGATCACCTGAATTGTATAAATCCATACTTTGACCTGCATGCATAATCGTCGAGAATTTCCAATAAAATTTCCTGAGAAGAGTCCCGAGTGAAATACTATTCCATGATATGACCGTTAGTGGAGGCCCGTATTAGTACTATTATTATCTATTAGTACTAGTAACTTAATATTAAATTTAGTCTTAAAAACTTAAGTTACGGGTTATACATAATTCCGTTCATACAAGTTCGTATTTGTGTTCTATGATCGGAATTATGTATAATCCTTGATTTAACTTTTTAAGACTAAATTTAGTACTAAGTTAGCACTAATACATTCTGTCTGAACCAGCCATTATTTTTAATATATCGATAACACAGATAGTGGATATTACAGTTATCTTACAAATTTAGTTTCTGTCATTTACAAGGGTGGGTCTGTTTTTCATACTCATTTATCTACAGTGCCAGGCAAGTTTGAATATGTGTTGCTGTATTAAATAAATTGTTTTATATAATATTTATAATTCCGACATCCGTACCTGTGATCAAAGAGTCTCAAAATTGGAAAAACATGGTATTTTGATATTGAAATAAAGAGTTACGCCGTCTCCTACGTGGATACATCCGATATGGTTAACGCATCGGATGTATTGTTTGGATACACGTTCAACGGGTTTGTGTCCAACATAGATCCGAACCACGCAACGCAAGGTATACCAGGCAACATGTCGCTGACAAGTACAGAACGCAAAATTTTATGCTTTTAAAACATAGGGTTCTAATTCTTTCGTAATAGGGGATGGGGACAAGGGAACATGGAAAAGAATAAGAAATGCGGAGAAGGGAATACGTAAACAAAAGGGGTGCGAGATTTGAGAAGAGGGAACAGGAAACAGAGAAACAAAGAATGATAAAGGAGTTGGTAAAAGAGTATAGGAAAAGAGAGAAGGCAACAGGGGAAGGAGAATAGGAAAACGGGAATGGGCAAACGGAAAACGGGAAAAAAAGCAAAGGGAAAAGGGAACATGAGAAGGAATAGGGAATGAGGAAAATGGAAACCGGGAAAGGGAACAGGGAAATGAGCAGAGAACAAGGAAAAGGGAGTTAGAAAACGAAAATGAGGAAAAGGGAAAATAAAAAGCAATTGGGGAAAAGGGCAAGGAAATTATGTATATATTCCACTACCACCACACTACAGCCGACCATTTTTGTACTTTCAATTAAAAGATTTATCGTGCGATGGGTTCGACCAATGCGATAAAAATCAAACAATTTTGAAATTCAAACTTTCAGTCCGATGCGAATTACAGCGTGCCGTGCAACGTTGTACGACTTACACTTCCGTACGTTTACGCACGTCTTTTTAGACCGCACATTGGTTACGTTAACTGCGTTTCTGCTATCAATTAAATAACCTAGATAATCGTTCAATTAGGGAGAATTTCGCTACCTACTGTGTGTTTTGATTTAGAATAATGTCTATGAGTCAGCTGTACTTCCTAAAACGACTTTCGACACAAAAGAGAGCTCAGACCATCACGAAAGTGATAAGGCGTCCCTTTTTTATCATAAAAACTTTTTCTCTTGCAAATTAGTTCAATTAATTTTTCAGTATGCATATTTACATTTCTAATTTGCTATAGAATTTCGTGCGGAAACACGTACAAATCCCAATCTGATCGGATACATCCGCAACTCGCAGTGCGCATGCGATCATTCATTTAAGGGCTATAGGTTGGGATTGTCAGAACGTATACGCACATACACGTGCGAATTATAAATCGCACAAAGACGCATCCAGCCATCCAGTGTGCGCCAGGCTAATGATTTAAAACACTCTTATTTGCACGTTTAGTGTGTTTTTACAACGATATTTGATAATTACATTTTCTCAAATTTAAATAGTCAGAGAAGGGGCTTTGGTAGGGTTGCCATACGTCCGTATTTTCTACGGACAGTCCGTATTTTGTAAGCCTTGTCCGTAAATTATAAACTGTCCGTAGTTTGTACGTATTTCTGCAAAGCGTCCGTATTTTTTTTTTCTAGTTTCCAATTTGTGGTACTCATGTCGTACTTTTGTCATTTTTATAGTTATTTTAGCATTCAAACTTTCGCATGATGTGCGTCATCTACAGATTTATTTTCTTTCAAATAAACAAGAGGTGGTGCTTGATTAGTATTGTTGTAGTATTCAATTTATTGTTGTCCTGCACAGTGTTAACATT
This sequence comes from Protaetia brevitarsis, assembly GCA_004143645.1. Taxonomy (NCBI): domain Eukaryota; kingdom Metazoa; phylum Arthropoda; class Insecta; order Coleoptera; family Scarabaeidae; genus Protaetia; species Protaetia brevitarsis. The sequence goes on from RXPK01001166.1 coordinate 98,549, forward strand.
GCATTTCCAGTAGCATCACGTCTGAAGATATACAGGGTCGCTAAAAAGTATGGATACAGTTAAATATTATGAAAACTATTAAAAAAAACTTGTTGAAATTTGGTACATGGTTAAAAGTATTTAAATTCTATCGTCTAAGATGTTCTTCAAATTTCTATCTTCATTTGTTCTGGGGATACAAGGCTAACTTGATTTTTTTTTAAATGGCACGAAGGGTCAAATTTAATGTTTTTGAAAAGAGAATTTTTTTCTGCGTTCTGTTATGTAACACATCCATATCTTATTTTAATCAAAACTTTAAAAAAAAATTTCGAATTAGTAAAATTTTGAAAAATGAAAAATTTTGTTAGCCTTGGAAATGTTGTCTTTATGTATCGTTACTTCTTTGCTGCGTGAAGTTTGAACAAAAAATAAATAATTAATAGTTAATAATAATTGTAAAAATAACACATTTAACTGAAACAGAACTGAAGATAACTGAACTCTGTGCATTATAGTTTCGCAAAATTCGGTGCTGCGGTCAAAATCGTCGTCACTTAATTCTTGTAACAAGTGAATTTTATAAGGATGATATTTTTCGCGTTTCATTATTTTTTGTATGGATCCTCTACTCATGTTGTGGTTCAACGCCAACTGTTGTACTGAATTTTTTGGATTTTCTACCACATCCAACATAACATTCAAAGAATTTTCTTCGTTGGTTATAATTCGAGGTCGCCCAGGTCTTCACGTTCTTTAACGCTACCAGTTTCTTGAAATCTTTGTAAGGTTTTTGAAACCGTCGTCCTGGAGATCGGTTCCCGGTTTGGATGAATTTCATTAAAAAGAGTCACTACTTGAGCACAACTTCGTTTTCTGTCGCCATAACCAACCATCATGAGAATTTTCTATACGCTCACTTTCGCTTAAATGTACCATTGTTGAACAAATTATTGCACACAAGTTTAATTTTAGGCGAATATGCAAGTGACATATCGTCAATAACAGCATTTTCAAAGCTAACTTAGTTTTATTTTTCCAGAATTAAATTTTTGAATTTAATTTTTTTTTTGCCTTTTAATAAAAATAAAGGTGGGCATGTGTTACATTACTGAATTCAGAAAAAAAAATGCTCTTTTTAAAAATATCAAATTTGACCACCTGTGCCATTTAAAAAAAATCAAGTTAGCCTTGTATTTTCAAAATAAATGATGGAAGAAAATTGAAAGAAATCTCAGATAAAATTTAAACACTTCTAACTGTATGCCAAATTTCAACGAGCTCTGCTAAACCGTTCTGAAAATATTTAACTGTATCCATACTTTTTAGCGGCCCCGTATACATTTCACGGAAATGTTAATCGATATGGTGCACTGTCCGTATTTTTGCTTTTGAAAATATGGCAACCCTAGGCTTTGGAGGCTCTTTAGTTAATAATAATGCCTATTCGTTAGCAAGCACCTGGAAAGCTAAATTGACAGGTGATTTGGTGCTCCCACAAGTATCCCGTACTATCTAGCCAGTAGATCACTTTTTACAATATTCACTCATCTATCAGAAAGCGTATAAAAACCACTATATTGTTGTATTTTATTTTTATTGAAAAACATAACATATTTTCCAACACGTGCACATATGTATTCCAAATAGTTTACAATGTTTCTTTTTAATTTTACAGGACATGTAGTCACGATACGCCTTCCAGAGTGCCACTAATTTGTCGTCCATCATCAGAAACACTAGATGATCTCCCCGAAAACTCCACATTACCAACAGTGCCTGCAATCCTAGTACTGATTATCTTTTCAACGTATGTATGCGGCGGTGCAATTCTGTTCGCCACAGGAAAGGGTTGGAATTTCCTCGACGCAGCCTACTTTTGTTTCATAGCGCTTTCAACAATAGGAATCACAGACGTTTTACCAAACACAGACGATCTAGCGACACAATTACAACTGATCGCGTGTTGTGTATACTTATTTGTTGGACTAATAATAGTGGCAATGTGTTTCAGTCTAGTGCAAGAAGAAATTACGAACAAGTGCAAACAAGTTGTAAGAAACATTGGTTTCACCGATACTGTAACTCGATGAAGATAAACGATATAAAACTGTGATGGGAAGACTTGTTATTACTTTTTAATCTTTGAAACTGTAATGTTTCAGTTATTTGAGAATAAAAATGTGATGATTATTCTTGATGTTTCTGTTGATCACCTAGGAATATCATTGTTTAATGAAATTAGTTCTTGTATAATTTGAATGATTATTTCGTACTCTTAATCTATTTAAACTAAATTAAATTAAATAAGTCAAAATAATAACAACAGGACAAACAGAATGAGAAAGAAAAATAAATATGTGTATAAAAACTCAATTAAGTCATCATAGAAGTACGAATTAATACTTTGAGGATATGTTTATAAAAAAAATTAAAATATTTTTTCGTTCGTCACATATAGTCACTAGTACAAGTTGGTGAAGATCTTTTATTATTATTAATAATAATAATAATGATATTATCTAAACTAACCAGCACCCCCGTTTAGGGGGAGTCTGAGAGATTTGACCATAAGGGAGAGTTGAACCAGTTCAAACAAATTTCGTGGTAAGTACTCAGCTGACGAGCTACACTCCGCACCTTTTAGAACGCTTAAAGGGCGCGACCTTCTGAGCCGCGTCCACATTATGCCGGAAAAAGCCGCACGGCTTCCGGCAGCCTAGGCCGCCCGGCAATGCCAAACAACAAAAGCCGAGCGGCTTCGAAACGTCCACATCTGCGTCGGCAATTTTCGGCATTCATATTCAGTTCGATTATTTTTGGCATTCAGGAGCGCGATAGTTCAGATAACTAGACTTTTGATAGGTTGGCACACCACTAATCATTTTGGTTAAATTTTCTTTAGATCACTCCTTTTTTAACTCACGGTGAAAATTTAAAAAGTAAAGATTTTAAGAATAGATAGAGAAAATAATATGAATTTGATTGTTGCCCAAACTGAGTGTCAGTCATCCGTTATTTGCGCGCTTTAACCTCAAACCACAAGAACGGAGTGATGACTGCCATTTTGAAGATTTATTTTCACATTTAACAAGTGCTTGTCAAAGTCTTGTCATATTTTGACAAGTTTAAGTTTTTAAGCTGTATTGTGTAGTTCTAAGGTCAAAATTAGACTTTCATTAATCATCAACAACATTAATTAGCTTTTTATATAATAAATTCTCAAAATATTCTTATATATAATATATATAATAATATAATCTGTGTTTTTTAAAATTAACTTTGAATCCCCACAAAAATACAAAAACTGTTTCCTATAGTTAAAAAACGTACTTTGTATCTACGTACTATTGTATTTTCTGCACGATTTCCCCAAATCTGACACATTAGCAGTTATTTTCCCTAATAACAAACTTAGTTATGTAGAGGCTCAGCTTAAGGTGAATATGTTTTGTACGTTGTACCGTCGAAACTATAGGAATAAAGCTTTCTGGCTTAGCTAAGTATTGAAAACGGATGGCAACAGTGTCAGACAGTGCGAAAGTGACTTGTAACTTGTAAGTTTTTGACAGAAACACATAGAAAGAAGGAGAATGTTGACTTTTAATTCTTGATACGAGTTTTCATTATTGTTGTCAGTCTCAGGAATATTAACAGCTGATTCATAAAAGCTACTATTATTGCTGAAAATTTGTTGTTTAATTAGATAAAACATAACAAACTGTATGCATTCGTGGTCATAGGAATGGTTATTTCGTCTTGGGTTACATGGTAAACTTAAAATTATTTTTTATACCTACTCACACATCAAGGATATTCAACTTCCGCTTCAATCAGGTTTAGTATAAATAATGTACATTTGGTTACTCTAAATCGCCGAAAAAATTTAAGTTCGTCAAACGTATGAAAATATTCTGCCCTTTCATTTACTTGTCTAGGTATACCACAAAAAATTATATTTAACTCGTTCAATTCATCATCATCTTCAAACGTTATTTATTAAGATATTACGTGCCATTTTGTTTCAAAAATGTACAAATAATAAATATCCCCACAACAATAAATAAAACACCTCGAAAACACCGTAAAGGCGCGGGGCCACTGCGCGCGAAGCGAAGCTAAGCTCAGCGAAACTAATTTTCTTGAAAATTAGTCCCATGTAATCATACGCGCATCTTCGCTAGCCTAACTTCGCTTCGCTTAGCTTTAGTTGCCGCGTCCGCGTAAGATTACATGGGAGCTAATTTTCAAGGAAATTAGTTTCGCTGAGCTTAGCTTCGCTTCGCGTGCAGTGGGCCACTGGACGCGTAGCGAAGCGAAGCTCAGCGAAACTAATTTCCTTGAACATTAGGTCCCATGTAATCTTAAGGCGCGGGGCCACTGGACGCGAAGCGAAGCGAAGCTCAGCGAAACTAATTTCCTTGAACATTAGCTCCCATGTAATGTTACGCAGACGCGGCAACTAAAGCTAAGCCAAGCGAAGTTAGGCTAGCGAAGATGCGCGTATGATTACATGGGAGCCAATTTTCAAAGAAATTAGTTTCGCTTCGCTTCGCGTGCAGTGGCCCCGCGCCTTTACGCAGACGCGGCAACTAAAGCTAAGCGAAGCGAAGTTAGGCTAGCGAAGATGCGTGTATGATTACATGGGAGCCAATTTTCAATGAAATTAGTTTCGCTGAACTTCGCTTCGCTTCGCGTGCAGTGGCCCCGCGCCTTAATACAACAAATAAAAATCTTCTTTCACTTGCCGCAATACTTGTCATTTGAAACCCAAAGTGAGGTTAACTAGACCTTAAGCCGGGCAAATCTTCGGCTTTGAATAACACTTAACTGGTCCTTAAACAGTGGTGCAAAACGAAATCATAGTTTAGGATCTACTTAAGTCTTAAGTTAAGCTTAAGTATAACCGGTGCAAATAGCCGTAAATCCTCAGCGGTTGACACAAAATTCAGTTGCTTTTATAACAATTAGTGAAGAAAAACATCGCTCCCGGCGCAGACGCTGCTTTCCGGTTTGTCCACTCCATGTTTGCCCTTAGTCTAAATAGCAAATAAAGCCGCATAAGGCCAGTAGGCACGTCCCCACTTATCCAACCCGCGCGGCTTTCTTTGAAGCGGACCGATAAATGAGCGATTTCAGTTGGCAAGCCGATCGACATATCGCGGCACGAAAAGCCGATCGGCATGTGCCGATGGTCACGTCCATATTATGCCGCCAAAAATCGAGCGGCCTAGGCCGCTGGAAGCCGTGCGGCTTTTTTCCGGAATAATGTGGACGCGGCTTAAGGAAGGTAATGGGAAGGTAGAACAATGGCTCGAATTAGAGTGACCTAAGTGCACGTAGCAGCCACCTTCTCCCACCAACAACTCAGTAGCTTTGTTTGTTTGTGTGCTTGGAGCAGTATCTACTAACGTCATCAGAGTAACTTGAGAGCGTCTCGGACATAGGCCTCGGAGTTGGATTTAAAGATGGTACAAACAAACGCGCTCGATTGCAATATAACCTTAATTTTATTATTTACTATTGTCAGATTGTCACAGCTATTATGAATAGGAGAAGTAAAAATAATTTTTCAAATTAATGAATCTAGACTTCAATAAAAATGCATCATATACTAGTATTTATGTACCTACCAAGTGAAGTTTTTAAAATATAATGATCGTTCTTTACATCAATCACATTGGTATCATTATATTATCTATTTCGTGCATATTTGATGCAGTTATAAATCAGATTACAAATACAAACGACAGTTTACAACACGGTGTTAGTGCAAGTTGGTTATGTTGCACAAATTGCTCGTAATTGCTCGGACGTCGGACCGCGAGCAGAAAGAGCAACCTCTTTGTGATCTGGATTTGCTTGCTCTAAACAAACACACACCCACAAATCATGCTCTAAAATACAAACAAACGCGTAAAATTCCTCCGATCTGCTTAGATCAGACAAACAAACAAACCTAGTCATTTAAAAGGAGCTATAAAGATGACTGAAATTTTAATGGCTGCATAAAAACTATAATTCTAATTAGTAGCAATCTACCACTTTACAATTAAATGTTGAAGTTATTATAATAATAATAATATTTAGTTGTCCTACAGATCTTTTATAAAGATATAGGATGTCAACAAAAATATTACACCCTTAACCGTAACGGAAATAATGATAAATACAGTATAATAATTAACAACAAAATAATAATGATTAGAAGTACCTAATTATAATATATAAAATAAACTAAATTATTGAATTCAAAATGAGAAATGAAAAAAAAATGAGAAAAAAAAGAAATACATTGAAGTAGATGAAGCAAATACCAACTTTTAAATATGAAATCAATCATCCAACTTCATCCATAGTATCATTTATGTATTCAGATGAGTAGTATGTTTTAGAGATAAGAAATGTCTTTAATTTGCGTTTAAATGCGTTAATGATATTAATACTTTTAATTTAGTTTGGGAGGTGGTTGTAAAATATAACGCCTTTGTACATGGGATCTGTTTTGTTTCTGAGCTAGTCTAATGCAACACACATGGGTTAAATTAGGAAGCGGTTGCTTCCCACATAGCCAAATTTAAGTTGCCCGCAATTATTCTTAGTAACTCCAACCTTGAAACATAAAATTACCTACCATTTTGTACTACAATAATAGTTATTTTAATGCCTTTACGTTGAATTAACTAAAAATTCTGGCGGGAAATTTAAATTTGGCTATTGGGGTTTTGTTAGAATGTCAGTATTCAAATAAACAAGATGCAGCTTTAACAAAAGTTCTAACATTCCTTTAGTTAATCTAAAATTAGGTATATTTTACAACAGCGCAAGTCGAAAAATTTCAAAATCAAGTTAGTTAGTTATCTCACAAGACGATGAGATGCCCATGTATGCATAAAATCTTAGCCTTTTGTTTCTTCTTTTATAATTTGTTAATACACGCAATAATATGAAGTTACATATTTCTTTCAATTATTTTTTCTGATTTCTGAAAAAATATATAGTTGGATGTACGCTGTTTTTGTAATGACAGAATACAAAACGATTAGAACTGTTGAACAATTATTTTCTTTTTTGTAATCGTTAAGTTCGGTTATTCCTAGCACCCTAAAGAGGAGAAGCATTAAAACTATTTTAAATAATTATTGTTTTAAACATGAAGGTAGAGGAGGGAATGAACATGAGAAACAAACGTATTTTTTGGTATCCATCAAACTATGTGACTTCAAAAAAGAAATTATATGTTAATAGGTTAGCAGCAACGTTTTAGTTTAGTGACCAACGATATCCCGATAACAAACATTGTATCAACTAGAAAACCTAGCAAAAGAAAGGAAAATTGGGATAACATCATATTTAGTAGTAATCACTGGAAGTATCAACTTTCAACTCGAGTCGTTTCTCGTCTGGTAGGTAAGACAAATTTATCCAACTCTAGTTTCCGTTCCCGAAAGGTATAAAGTATATCGAACGCGGGTAATATCAATGAAAATTGTGTACTTACCTTATAATATTATTTCCGCCATAAAGATCTTCAAGCAATGAAAGAATAAAAACATAAACACATCTGGAATAATGTTTTATTTATCCCTAGTCTTTACATGCTACACTGACTGTAGATCAGAATGTATCAAATTCAAAATTCGGTCAGTCCGAATATGTATATGTGATAATATAATGTGTCGCTAAAAGGCCGAATTTTGATTTAATAAAATATATAATACAACAAAAGAGAAGGAAACAAATATATGACTAGAGCACAAAGAAAACAATCGGGAATGCATCGTTCTTGGAATTCCGAAAATTCCACCGTGAAAAAAAAATTAAAATATATTTACATATTTTCTATATACAAATGTCATTTGCAAAAAAAAAATAAATAAATTAAGTTAAAAAGTAATAATTACTGATGTATACAATAGCATTTTAATTAAAATTATTTTCAATGTGCAGTTATAGTAAATATAATGACATTATAATAATAGCGAAAATATGTGTACCCTTTGAAAACTGCACAATAAAAATAATTGGACCATAAAGTCTTGTAGTTGGTAACGTATCTATCAATTACACTTTTAAAAGTTAGGAAAATAGTCTCGAAGTGTTATATCATCACAAATCATGTGTTGTAATGTGTTAAAAGGAAAGCAATAATAAATTTCAAGCATATTGCTTACATCACGCTATATAATTCAAACAATGCTATTTTTATTAAATGTGGTGACAAAATATTCAGCACAAAATAAATAACTTACAATTCGCGAAATCATTTTTTTACGAAAAAGTATAAATCGATGTTAATTGAAACACCAACAGATCTAAGAATACTCAAAACAACATAATGCAATATCACAAAATAAAAGTTATACAAGAGTTACAAAAATGCGCGTACGTGAGGTATCTGTCATAAATCAACGTTTTTACGACTAAAAAATGAAAATTTTTATAATTAATTTATTTTGAACTGCAACGAAAAAATGGTCAAACTGGTTTCTAATCTAATCAACAACAATCGTCTTTTTTTTTAAACACAGAGAGTGGTAGAAAAGTGAAGCACACAAGTTTATACAGTATCTTTGCATTGTTACGTTATATTATATATTTGCTCACCTCCTTGTATGAGAATCTCTTATTTCGCCGTAATTTTCATAGTTAACTTATTTTGAATAAAATTGCATCATTAGATCATTCGAAAAAATACCCGTGATCACTAAAGACAGCACTATATTATCTTATTCATTCTTCCTTTATCATTGCACATTTCTCTAACTCAAAATGGGAACCGCTGCATATGTCCCACTGTTATTAGTTAATATTAAAAATTTGACAGAGACTCATCTTGATATTTTGAGCTGACTAAAAAAGCTACAACTTTAAATTTTACTACCAAGTGACTCTTTTAACACAGTTTAGAGAATACATTTAGGGATTTTAAGAATTCGTCCCCAATAATATAGAGTAATAGTAACTTATAATCAAGTAATTTTAATTTTCGTTCCTAAAATACCGACTCAGCTGATCGAGAAAGGTGTATCGGGTGGGAAGGACTCCTTGCTAATCTTTTCTTCGGCAATTTATCCACGATATTGAGTAAACGAATAAAATCCGGCCTATCTTTCGCATGAAATGACCAACATAGCATTAAGATATCCTGAAATGAAAGGTGTCGATGTATTTTACCACCTTATCTATAGTGAATGTGTGTTACCTTAACGTCTCTCGATGCTTGTAGATTAGCTAAGGGCTGTTTCATACCCTTACCAACTTGCCAAATTATCGCTTCCGGCGGCTGCCCTTTAAACGGCCATTCTCCACACAACAGTTCATACCATATCAGTGCTAATAACAAATAAATACTTTAGGTTATTGCACTTTATTAAATGTCCAAACATTTTTCCAAAATATACAAAATTTAGAGCTTAGTCACTACGCCTTTTTTTCTTAATAACATTTACATTGGAAATTAAGAAGGTATTTAGGTCAATTAATTAAAAGATTTTCCTTTTTTTTCACTTCTTCTCTATGGGATTTATTTCAAAGAATACCGATCCTAAAATTCTACAAGCATTTAAAGCTGAACAATCCAAAAATACATTCGACCATGCGCAATGTCCCAAAACTAAGTGAACGCATGCTTATGCTTATTTTGAATAGAGTACCCTGTATGTTACTCCATTTTCTTTTAATTCTATGCCAAAAAATAAGACTCCATATGAACTACCATGTTTATGTTTAATAATAAATATGTTAACTAGTCTTGTTTAAAAACTTCCAGTGAAATGGGGTAGTTGGCATTTGCATTTCGTACGACCTGCTTGATAACTTTGCTTTATATAGTTCATTTACTATAACAGACGAGGTACTACGTGAGTCAGTTTGCTATGACGTCACGACCGTGTTGCAAATTTTCTGTTCGTCAAAACGTAAACAAACCATTAGGTTATTTAACTGTCAAACACTTTTGATAGGTGAATAAACAAACTTAAAAATAACATTTACCATTAATATTAGTGATGATTCTCTTTTAAAATCAGAATTTAAAGTATGTTAATCATGATAGCAATGGAAAAAAATAACAAAAAAGCACAAGTGAGTATAATAAATTTAATCGGGACCATTATCGCTTAAAGTATTCACAGTAACGATTAGTATGCAAGTTTCTTCTCTATCCAAAGCAATCTCTCTGATTTACTACTTCTGATTTTCCTTTGCAATATGTTGTATACCAAGTACGTCAAATTTCCAGACTAATTTAATTCAATCCGCTTTATACCATTGTATGCATCCTCCGATCTGCCATACTTCAGCCATCGTTTCATAACAAACTCCTTTTTCTTTGAGAACAAATAATATCTACCACAACAATGTGTTTCAGCCATAGAAATGTATTTTTCTTTAAGAGCACTGTTCAAAATGTTTAATGTGTTCTGTTAGTCTGAAACATGTATGTGAAAGAACCACTTTTGTAAACAATATTTGTATATATTCACTGTTTTCGTACATGTCATAAATTGTGTTTCCAATAGCACATTGACAATGAGTAGAATAATCCATTTTTACAACATTTATTTCGTATGCATTTTCATTTTAGGTTAGTGGATCTAATTTCTTGTTTACTCATGGATGAAATTTTGCTTATGTTTGCAACATGAATGTTTAGAACACTCGTTACTCTCTAAAAACGAAATACTGTAAAGAATATCACGTTAAAAATATATGGATTTTATACTCTTCGCACGAAAGTTAACGGGAGTAATGGCCCGTTGTTCTCGCGTTCTGCGTCGAAATACACAATTAACGAAACTATTAACTCCTTCGACTGTTTACACAATGGTTTCGGTATGGTTTAGTTGTAATAACTACATATTTTAAATAAATATATACTAAGTATAAACGCAAATTTTCACACTTCACTGCAAATGTAGAATATAAGCCTTTGACAGTTGACAGCTATAATTAAATTGGTGGGAATACATTGGGAAGATGTGACAAGCATGCAATTTAAAAAGCAGTAGGCACCAACATAGTATCTTTAATTGAACATAAATAAGTTATATGTTAGTTGGTTATTTTAATAATATGGTATTGCATGGCCCGAATTTGCAAGTAATGACGTACCTCGTCTCTTATAGTAAATGAAGTATACGGCATGTCGAATCATTCAAATTTACATTGAATTCAATGTTACACCGGTAAGTAGCGACATCTGCATGTCGTTTGAGAACATGAGAACTAGTTTCTTGACACGTCAAAATGATAGTAATGGGAGGACACAGCTGATGGCAACCAGGTTTATATCAAAACTCAATAGTACAAAACCATTAACCAAATAATAATTATACAACTGAAATAACTAATGTAATTAATAAGATGTGAAATACAACTTTAAAAACCTTAATTTTTAACGAAGCAAACAGGTTATTTAGAATAATTTTGACAAATTTTAAATTTGGTACTTGTCAATATGACATTCATTTAAATTAGATTGACGTTTTTGCTGTAACAATCCTGCAACCGAAGGGTAAGCAATTATCCCAAAAAAGTCCGGTAAGTGACGCCAGCGGTGAACACGTGCAACTCATAATTCGACAGGCTGTATGAAGCAATCGAGCAGGTCGTGGCATTTAGTAATTTTTTTGTCAGTTACCGGTAAGCGTTAGTCGGTAACCTGCCGGTAAGTAAATATTTAACGGTAAAAAGATAAAAAAGATCGCGAAAATGCTGTGGTTATAAGAGCGGTTACCACTTAAAATTCCACGTAGTTGGCTGTAAGCCAAACAAGGACAGCACAAATTACTGCGAGTTACCCAACTGTAGCTGTGTTTTATTTGCGACACGTTATCACTTGCGATCAGATCAGTTCCGTATAACGCGACAAAATTGATTTAAACGTACAAGCGTTTCGAAGTGATCCACCTTTTTCGGAAGATTAACAAAGATGTTGGAAGTGATCTAGCAATCATTGCATACGATTGTTTTTCTTCTGTCCGCGAAAATCTTGACGGGTGCTCGTGACCCGGCCGTCGCAGATCGATAGGCCCAAAAAGACTGAAAGCTGGCCACAGAAATCGCTAGACTCATAAGATTCAAGTGTTAAGCAGATTTTTCGCGTTCTAAATCTGCAAGTACGGATGGAATATTGTCTGACTAACTTCAGAAGGGGATAGGGGTACTGACACGACAACTTGCAAAAATCTTCAGAGCATGTATAATCTGGGGATATGTACCAACTGTATGACAAAACGGTGAGGATAGTATATTTACCTAAGGTAGGTAAAGTATTCTCCTTAGGCTCCTTTGGGAGTGCCATGGTTCAAAAATTCAACCCAGATAGGAAATATAGGGTTATAATACCAGATAAGGACTGGGAGACGGGCACTTCAGTAAGAGCAGACTCAAACTGGTCTACACACAACTCTAAAACGGAGTACGGGGTCGGAGCTGGAATATATGTAAAGAAGCCTAAAAAGGCTCTTTCGGTAAAGGAGTTTCGGTAGTAATTCACCATTATGTCAGAGAAATAGAAAGATGGACCAAGTCAAGTAAAAGCGGCGATATCTTCTCTGACAGTCAGTCCACATTTAGCGATTAGTTCCGCAAGTTTGAACTCTAAGCTGAATTGGGACTGCGTAAGCGCCCAAGTGAGTTGGGCACCCTTTAGGTAACGAATGACTTTGACGACCCTCGTCTGGCCAGCTCGTCCTCTACCTAATTTCGCCGCACGGTCGAGTGGGTAGGAATCCAGGCCAGAGTTAATTGAAGATACGAGTGGAAATATTTGAAGATATTACCTCGTAAAGGTCACATGTTGAACGTTAGATGTTAGTGAGTAGAGTGTTCATCCTTCTTTTGCTCCTTCTGTTATCGCTTTATGGATCCCCATGTCGCTCTTTCTTCTATGGTTACTTATGCGCGTTTTCTCTCCCACTGCCCTTCACCAAGACGATTTTACCTCTTATTTTATATACTAAACTCATATATGCTTCAATTGCTAATTTCTTTCTAATGAAATTTGCTATCTCTGTCTTAAGTATCCTCTATCTTCATTGACATTTCCTGTAATACTACATTATTTATTTTATTATTATTATCTCCAGCCTGTAGTATGTCTGAGAAGAAAGGGTGCATCATTGCCAATCTTGCGAGTCAAGCAGCAATTTGCGGTACTGTTGTTAGTTGGGTGACCAATGTTTTTTTTTTTCTATTGCGTTAATTCTATCGTCCTTGTATTTCAGTTCTATTTCCTTATTTTCTTTTTGTACAGCTTTATTTATCTGAGTGATATTTTCTAGTTTCTCTTTCATTTCTTTATCTACCTCTTTGTTATATTCCTGCTGTTCTTTCTTTAGTTGTTGTACCTTACTAATTGTCGCATCTGACAATGAGTTTATTCATCTGTTTACATCTTCATGACTTCATCTATTTTCTTCTCTCAGCCTGCTTCCCTTTCCTTGGATTTCTCGTAATTTTAGTACATCTGCCGCGAATTGTCTTCTTCACTTCTCCCTCTTTTGTTTTTCGTATTCTCCTCGACACTACAGTCATCACTATTTTTTTATTACTTATCTGAATAATACTCAACTCTGTATAGTTAATAAGCCTAGTTGCATTTCAGTTCTCTTAAGTTCGTGGTTTCCTTGCAAAGCGATACAAAACAATCGTTTCGATCCACACGTTGAAAACAAATGCTTTCTTAAAACAACAAATTCTCACTCTAAATCTAGGAATAACTCGATGTTAATAACAATACTGCCAAAAGTTGTGTTTACTTTCGTAAGTCGCTGTTAATTTTTTTGAATTAAAAAGTATTTTAAACTACTGCTTTTCAAAAACCTGTTATACTTAATTAGCAAAAAGTAAACCTTCTACATACCCAAAAGCATAAACATCAGAAGCTTTCCCAAAAGGTAAGTCTTCATTATGGGCTTGATGAGCATGTAGACTACGTACTAATTCTGGGGCAAGGTAACACAGCCATCCTTGAGGAATACCAAGACTATCGCCCTTCCTGCAAGAAAACAATATTCATTTATGGTAGTTCAAGTGAATTTTAAAATTTTCAAACGAACCTATTCCCGTGGCATAATTTTGTAACGCTAAACAATCCAAAATCAGTGATCACAACTTTACCGTTCTCCAAAAAAATATTTTTGGTTTTCAAATCTTTATGTAATATACCTTTCGCATGTAAATAGCCCATCCCCTAATAAAAGAAAGCGTCAAATATGCAAAACTACCTCAGACAGTTTGGTAAATACCTGTGCTATTTGCTGCGCTACTATTGTGGTTTTATTCATATTAAACTTATCTTTGCGTAGATGTATCAAAGTGTACAAGGTATTACCTTTGCTTAAACTAGTAACAATCGCCAGTCTCGGAGGTTTCATGCAAGCTCCCATGAAAAGAACCAAATTTTCGTGTCTAGTTTTTCGGAAAGTTGATACCTACAACGTTGATATTACATAGACTCCTTTACTGGCGTATCCTAAATCCCATACCTCCATTTTAAATTGTTCGAGTGTTTTCTCATCATTAACGTACTCCATGTTTAATACTTTAATCGCAACATCTCCGTGCCAATAACCCCTATATACTTTACCAAATCTACCTGCTCCTATTTCATCTCCAATTTGGAGTTCGTCATAAGGAATATCCCATTCTCTCATTGAAAGCTAAAAAATAAAAAAAAATGTGTTTTGATATTATATATTCAGTTATCTACTGAAAAATTAAAACGACTTATTTACAAATAAACCAATCTTCTTCGCTGTGGATACCAACATCGAAATGAAATTCATTTTATCCTACCGTTTCTATCCATAAGTTTTCCCATTTGTTCTGTTATAGGGGTAATGTAAAATAGTAACTTATTAATAGAAACCGTAAGTTACTATTTGTCATTACCCCTATAACAGAACAAACGCGAAGAACTTATGAATAGAACGATAGCATAAAGTGAATTTGACTTTGATGTTGGTATCCACAGCGGTGTTGCTATTGTATCTATTGAACACTTCAAGATATCCGTTATGCTTTTCAAATACTTAAGCTTGTAAACAAAATTCGGCTTTACATTTGTAACTATTACTTGAATAATGTTTGTAAATGGATTTAACATAGTGCTGGTTAGGGATGGCTGCTCCGGATCGGGCTTGTTCTTTCGGAGCTGGTTCGCTTATCGGAGTAGGAGCACCAAGTTCGCTTCTCGTTTGCTAATCCGCCGGGTGGGAGTGCATAGAACTGAATGCAGCTTCGGATTCGATTAAACTAGATGGAGCCAGAGTGCGGGAGCCGGAGCTATTGCACCAGTGCACATGCATCCGCATTGGTTCTAAACCTTAACCAGTTGTTTGTTTTGACTCTGGTTTGGTTTTGAGAATTTGACACGTTTAGGTGTGGTTTGTGTATTGTATACCTCGTTTTTTTTTTAAAGTGACATTTTTAAAAGTATTGTTTAAAAGAAAAATGTAAAAAAAAAAATAAACAAATGGAAAAATATGAAACTGTACGTTCTAGGAGAACACCCGACTAAATTAGAAATAATCAAGTATATCAGTCTCCCACTTCGCTACATTTGCTTCTGCATTTGCGCTATTAGTGTAATAAAAAAGAGTAGAGTTTAGAAGTAGACCTGTAGACCTGTGAACCTGACTTCTTGCACCAGGTTCAGAGCCGGAGTCGGAGCTGGTGCATCTACTCCGCATAAGGAGCAGATCGTACCATCCCTACTGCTTGTGTTCCTACTATTAATTGGGAGGTCTCACCAGGAATTAATAACACTATCCTAGTTGTGGAGCATCATAAAGGTAGCAGCAAGATACAAGAAGCTTATGCAAGCAGGTGGGAATGCATATAATACATTTGTTCGAACACGCAGTTCGCGAAAACGAAAAAAGGACGCTTTGATATTATTGGCAATAATTTTCAAGATTTCTATACAAATCAATTTTGAAATATGGCATAAATAAGCTCGTTCTATTAAAAATACAAAAAAAAAAACTTTGTGGTAAAGTGCTGCCTCTGGTGGTCAAATTCGGCTATTACTAAGGAATTCCGACAGGCTACTCAATTGGCAACGCTGTAAAAGCAAGCACATGGTTGCGACACAGTTTAAACAATTAAGCCAATGGATGATTCATCGGAGTCTAAATTTCTAAGCCTAACTTCACTTCAAACAACAGCCTCCCAATATGGCAGTTTGTTATTATTTACATTGGTACCTACATAAATTAGTTTACTCATCCGTTTAATCTACAGGATTTACTTGTTTTATTTATTTATTTCACGTATTTTATTAGTTTTAATTACCCTTGCAGTTTTAAAAACATTTAATGAACCTTGATAAGGTGCATTGTGTAAAAGGTACAGTCGGTGGTCATAACATTTACATACTGCGTTATATATTATATTGTTAGGTCTAAGTGAAATAACCGAAGAAGACGCCAATGGGCTTTATGTTGTTATGCCATTCGCTCACGCAACATAAATTCTGATGCTAACGATAGTCGCAGTTTCTTTGGATATCCGAATGAATCTCTTATACTAAGAACTATTGTCGTTGTGCATAGGTTCCTAAGAAACATTAAATCAATTTATTTGCTAGATACTAATTTTAAACTGTGTCGCTATTTATCACAGTAACCAACATAATTCATTTTATGTTCACTTCTTAAAATAATGCGATTTTTGTCTGAACTGCATTATATGTACTAGTACAAATTTTAATCTCACATTTCACCATTTATTCACATTACG